>SKCR01027105.1:0-43357 GCA_019454045.1 Zanthoxylum bungeanum | reverse complement strand
AATAAGTACTCAAAGTACAAATTCTTGAATTAAATTAAACTACATAATTAAATCCAACTTAACATGTATTTAATAATAATTCACTATTCAATTCCAAATTGAATATTACACTTTATTTAATAAACCTTTAACGACTTAAATTCCAAATTTAATCGCGTCGGGACTCAAAGCCCGATTAACGTCCAACGTCAATTCAATTCAAGTCTAATGGGCTTTAATTAATTTCTTTAAGGCGTGGGCTTCGGCAACCAAAGCCCAATCAAGGAGTAACCCCATAAGCCTAGAAATCAATTTAGGCCCATTAGGCCCAATTAAACTTTAAATGTTTATAAGTCGCATTTGGGCTTAACGGAAGTGGCTTTGGGCCCAATTGGATCCAATCCATTTGGCCTAAATCCAACTTTGTACAACAAAGCCCAATAAGCCCATTTACAACATAATAAGCCCAAATCCAATTTAAGGCCTAAATAACTAAATTACATGAATCCAATTCCGCAATTTAATTACCTAAACTGCATTACATGATTAATCACCCAAATCAATATTTCCAAAACATGAAATTAGTCCAATTAATCATGCTCATTATCATCATCACATGTCCAACACATAAATGAAAAAATCAAACCCATTACATGCTTTTAGGCTCTAGGCCAAGGAGGGATTTTTTGTCCGATTTGGTTTCAATCCAATCGAACCCACAATCGACATTAAATCAACATCCAATTTGATTTCATACACATCCAATGTCACAAAATCAAAATCACCAAGACATTAGGGCATTAAGTCCAATTCGGCCAACATGATTAATTTGGGGATTTATGTTCAATTCAAAATCCAATCCAATTAGTTTCAAATTAACATCATCCTACATGATTCTAACTCATCCAATGAATCAAAATCAAAAATCCAAGATTTCCAAAATACCCAATACATTCGGTCAACATAACTTTTTGGGGAAAATTATTCCAAATCAATTTTCATGAAATTGATCCAATCAACTTTCAATACAAACACATTTAAGCATATTCATCAATCCAATTCACAAAATCATGCTCAAATTCAATTTGCCCAAATTTTAAGCCATAAAATTTTCATGCTCAAACCTAGGCTCTTGATGCCATTGTTGGTTTCTATTAAGGTCCCGGATCGATTATAAGCATGAAAAACATTGCGAATACATATCGACGAAGTTGCGGAATACTCACATCGATCGGTTGAGACGATTTGGAGACGAATGAAGCCAAAAAGCCCACTGCTTTTCACGCCAAAACTGACCAGTCCACCGCCTCCAATTTTCAGAATTTTGGGATGACAAACGGAGCTCCAAGCTTCGTCGAACGGATCCCGGCTCATGGGTGAACCTCCCTACCACCTTCGCATGTTCCGTAAGTGTGCTAGCACTTGAGTTTTTGCCACAAAAACTCACTCTTGCTTCCCTCAAAGTCACGCACAAATTGATTCCAAACTAGTGAGCTTTTTCAAGCTTTGGGCGTGAGAGAGTGGAGAGAAAAAGGAGAGAGATGAATTGTGTATTAAGTTGGAAAAACCTTTTCCAAAAAGGTTTATATATTTTCCAACCAAAAATTAAAAGATTTACCAAATAATATATTAAGAAATCAAATGGTAAATGCTTCCACCAACTAACACTATTTCACCAAAACACATCAACTATTCATTTCACTTTATCAAAGTGACATGTTGTGTGTCCATCACTCAATCAATCACATCCATCAATCAATCAATCAATCACTCAAAGTGACTTTTGATTTGACGCTTGATGTGACGAGTGATTTGACGCTTGATGTGACTTGTGTCGCCGCACTCGAATTCGAAATACGAATGCACTCGCAATCACACTCGGGCTCGGTTTTGCTAATTCCTAATTAGCGAGTTTTCCATCGCGTCGTAATTAAATGATTATGCCTAGCGAATTCACTATTCACATCGCTAACGAATTAATTCTAAATTAATTCGTTCGCCCGAATTAAAATCCAATTTCAATTCCGCGTCGAAATCCAATTTCGTTTAATACGGTCGTCGGAGTATCCGAATCACGTACGTACCAAGTACTACGTTCTACCGATTTACGAGACAAGATCGGCTTCTAGCAAAGCACGAAGTCTATCCAATTCTCCGGTCATATTCATCTAATGAATATTTAAGATCTATATCAAGCGTAGTATACCAAGTATCGTGTATATCGGCCCAGTATCAGATAGTCACGTGCTAGGGCTGGGGCTGGATAAGTGTCTGCCCCGTCCGAAGCACATATCGGATGTCTGGTAACTAGTCTCTATAATCGGATATACATGACCTTGTCATAATATCCCGATGGCCGGCCAGCACTTAAGAGCACTAATACCGTATCATGCGTGACATCATCTCCACTATGACTGGAGTGATACTTCCGTCTTGACATCACACCCAATACTCTACGATTCTCAATATACCCAGCATTGGCGTACACAGAACCGGTTAGAGTCCTGGACGACCTCAACTAAAGCAAATTGATTGTCGTAAGCATTAGCGGTGCAAGTCTCAGGTTAAGACCATACACACCTACCCTGATTTCGGACTCCCATAGACACATAGTCATAATACCAATGGGATTCCGATGGGTCTATCCAGAGAGAAGCTGTTTCCCGTACCATCGGTGAAACACAACCTCCTATCGCACTTGCATGAGTATCCAATACCCAAATATATGAGAACTATGCTGTTGTGCCCTCACAACGCGCACAAGTGCAATACTAGCCTATTCCGTATTATCGATGTCCAGTCTTGATAATACTCCGGCTAGGGATACTTAATGATTAATCCTTCGTGGACTGATACTGTCTCATATCATCTCAATCCAGGAACTAATCATATGGACCTCTCTTTATTTATATATCTAAGGTGATCTAATCACAAATGATGAGAGTGCAATTTCCTTGTCACATAGTTAATTTGTACAACAACACTTTGATCTGTACAAATAGTGACGCTATGGGTCATATTGTCCAACACAACCCCTAACCTAGCCATCCCTCCTCTCCGATCTCTCTAGCTCATACACACAGTTCACACAAGAATTATAGCAAGAAATACTAGACATCACAAGCATATCACTCCCTTGATCCTTACCCTCACACCACCGGAAATAACCACACAAAACCACACCAAAAAGAACATCAAAACAGTCCACCAACAGTAAGCAGAAAACACAGAGGGAACGGCAGCAAAACCATAAGGAAACAGCAGCAAAACGGAGTCGGAACAGTAGCTCGAGTGGCCGAACAGTGAAGGAAGAAGCAAACCGGTAAACCAGAAGAGTTGCGGAGCTTTACCCCTTCCGATCTTCGTAGAACGCGAGTCCGAGAGACAGCTTAAAAGGTTAGACCTGAGGGTATCTTTCACACTTATTCTTATTTAATTTCTGGTCATTTATTTTTGATTATATTTCCTGTATTTGTGGCATTCGTTGTGTGTATGATGTGTATTGTGGGTATTGGATGAATGGAAGAGTGTTGCCTCTTGTGGTATATAGGATGGAAACCCAGACGTAAATTCCGTAGCCGAATCCGAATGGACGGTAGTGCGGTCTGTACTTGGGACACAACTCCACGTACCACTTGAGTAAACGGCACCTTCTCTTGTTTTGTGTTGCTTTGGTCTATTTAATTCTTGTCATTTAAATGGGCTTAGTAAGTGCGATGAAAGGTTCCCTAATTGGAGGGTTAAAATCCTTCACCACGATGCTCTGCCGTACCGATTGATGTGTGTTCGGTTGAATGCGAAATACGTTCAATCGGACATACTTAGTTTGATATGATTGTCTTTATTTTCGTATGCATGGTTCAACCGAGTGCATGGGCTTAGTAAGTGCGATGTGAGATCCCCTATGGGGAGGGGCTAAAGCCCTTTACCACGAGGCTTCGCCGCGCCGGTTGATGTGTGTTCGGTTGGATACAAGATACGTTCAATCGGGCACACTATGTTTAATATTATTGCTTTTCATTCTATGTATGCATGATTCAGTCGAGCGCATGGGCTTAGTATGTTGGTCTAAAGGTCCTCTCTTTGAGAGATCAAGAGCCCCAAAAGGCCACCTTTACGGCAGTACATCGGCGCGCCCCCTCCTTTTATTTTGTCGTTTATGTATTGCGTCCCATTTCATGCATCTGGTCTGTTCCCGTTTGAACGCGTTTACGAACGCAACTCGAACGCACGTATGTATTTTGCCTTGTCATGCATCAGGTCTTTTTTGTTCGAACGCGTTCACGAACGCCATATGAACGTGAGCATTCTGTTTCATTTTCTTTCGAACGCATGCACGAACGCAATACGAACGCGAGCATTTTGTTTCATTTCCGTTCGAACGCGTTAACAAACGCCCCACGAACGAGAGCATTCTGTTTCATTTATGTTCGAACGCGTTATCAAACGCCATACGAACGCGAACCTTCTGTTTACCGTTCGAACGCGTTTACGAACGCTACACGAACGCACACGCACTTTCTTAGTTTCATAATGTATCAGGTTGGTTCCGTTCGAACGCGTTCTCGGATGCTACACGAAAGCGAACCTTCTGTTTACCGTTCGCACGCGTTCCCGAACGTTACGCGAACGCGCACCCACTGAGCTGAGTCCTCTTCAGTAGATTCCATGCATAGTTTTCCTAGTAGCTACCCCCACATGTATGAATACAAATATGTTAATGTATTACAATTCATATGCTTATGTCGTGGTAATATTTGAGTATTATTTCTTGCGGTATATCGGATGGAAACCCAGACGTAAATTCCGTAGCCGATTCCGAATGGACGGTAATGCGGTCTGTACTTGGGACACAATTCCACGTACCACTTGGAAAAGTGCCCATATGTGTGCTTGCATGGTTAATATGTGTGCTTGTGTTTTCCTGAATGTAATATGCAAATGAAGTTGTATGTTCTTTGTTATTTTGATATATGTTAAGCATGCAATTTTAAATGTGAGATATGTGTGAAATGTGTGCATAAGTTTTATTTTGCATATGAGAATTTAGAAGCATGATACTCTTGGAAATAAGTGTTACTTAAGCTTGATTAAATTATTACATAAATCCTTTCATTACAAGTGACATAAGTAAGGGACCATTCCGAACCCAACGGTTTGAGGTCTTCCCTTGCGAGGGGTGAGTGCGGCCTTAAATCTTTGTCCCGGTTCACACCTGGTGGCGACTCCATATTATTTAGTATTTCCCAACTAGTGTCGCGAGTCTAGAAACGGCGTCGCCCAGGTCCTGTTGTCCACAGTGGGTATCATTGCTGTAAACCCTCACGAGACTACAACTCGTCCACTGGGGACACCTAGGGGTTTAAAGGCTTGTTGCATACGCTAAATGCAAACGTGATCCCTACGAGAGTGGCTTAGTTAAATTTTATTATGTTATTTTATTTTGTATTTTGCTTGAGGACTAGCAAAATATTAGGTTAGGGGGTGTGATGAGTGATAAATCTATCACTATTTCCCACTCATTTAACCTAATATTTTGTATATTTTCTTGATTTTTTTGAATATTTTGATGTGTTTTGTGTTATTTTGTAGATAAATAAAGTTTCAGATGTACCACTCTCTCTCATTTCTTAGATGTAAAGAGATAATTTCTCTCTAGTTTCTTTTTGTTTTTAGTTTTTAGTTTTGTAAATAATTTTAATTACGTTTTGTAATAATAGTAATTTACTTTCTTACCTTTTACAGTTTTTACTATTCACCATGAGGAGGAGGTAACTTCCCCAGCTAGGGTGAAATGTAATTCTTTTACTATTGCTATTTAGATTAATCTCCCTTAAATATAATATATTCACTATTTAAAATATTGACTTAAAAAGGATACCGCTAGATTGGTCGGTTGGTAATTAAACTTTCTTACCGCCTATAAGGCAGGTTCATGGACAAATATTTTTACCGCCTTAATGGCTGGTTGGACTTAATTTGACTTAATCAGGATACCACATATATGCTGGTTGGTAATGTTATCACAAGTTTATATATTATATTATGGGAGATATCTAAATTAGTTGTAGTAAAAGTAATTCATTTTACCTTAGCATTTTATTTTATTGTAATTTACTTTTCAGTATTTACTTTACCGCATTTTTACTTTATGTCTTTTATTTTCAAGTTTTTACTAGCCCTAGTTATGTGTTGTAACTAAATTAGTTATCTGGGGTTGTGATGACTTTTAATATCACCGGTTTATAAGGGGTTAGATTATAGTTTGGGTATTATAAAGATTTATTTATTGAGTCTTAATCTTAATGCTTTTTATTAACTGGGCACTAATAAAATTGATCTGGTAAATCTAAAATGAACTAGACATAGGAATTTTAGGTTTCAGCCTTAGACTTAATAGCCCACGATCTTCCTTTAGGATAGATAACCCTTTAATAGATTTCCTTACAGGATAGACATATACCTGTCGGGCGGGGGTAGCCATAATTGGAACTTAAACTTAATGAATCTAGATAATTTGGTTGACATAGACATATGGTTCAATTGGGTTAAACTGGGTATTTGTGTCTGACCATCGACAGAGGCTTACACATAATTTAGTGTTCCAGGTTAATAAATCAATATATTACCCAACTATAAAATAACCACTTCATCTTTAAAATGATATTTGAAGAAATCACAACCCTAGATAGTTTTTAATATTGAATTTTCTTAAAACCTACTTTCGAATAATTTTATTTACTTGTTTTTAAATTTAGAATCGTCAACATTTCAAATCAATCAAATAACCTGTTAGATACTAGTAATCATTTGACCTCGTAAAATTAATAGATTAGATATTAAGTCCTCGTGGGATCGATATTTTTACACTACTTGAACGATAAGTGCGCTTGCGTTATACGTGTATGTTTACGCCGGTCAGCAGACACAATTCCAGCCCCAGGCCTAGCATGTGACATACGATACTGGATCGTAATACGCAATACATAGTATATTATGCCTGAAATAGATTATATATTCCTCGTTGAATATTTCTAGAGAATTGGGTAGGCACGATGCTTTGCTAGAATCCAACCATGTCTTGTAAATCGGTAAGAACGTGGTACTGGGTACGTACGTGTTCGTATAGTCCGACAACCGGATTTACTACCAACATATCCAAGGATATCTTGGGTCGCTTCCCAAAGATTCACCAATGACATTTGACTCGAACAGATTTAATCTGGGATTAATTATGAGAGAGAAAATTAACCTGGGATTAATTACGGCAAGAATTAATCTGGGATTAATTATCAGAGAAAGAATTAATCTGGGATTAAATTCTTCGAGAGGAGAGAACGCAATTAATTTGGAATTAATCGGAAAAATGAATTTAATAGAGAAATTAGATTTTACTATTTAATTAATTAGGCTAAAATAATATATTAGATATATTAATTGAAATTGGATTTCAATGCAGAATTAAAATTAGATTTTAATTCGTGGGAATGAATTAATTTGGAATTAATTCGTGAGCGACTTCCGTAATAATTTTGCTAGGCATTATTATGTAATTAAATTATATTTAATTACGTCGCAACGGAAAATTCGTTTAATCGGATTAAACGAAACTGGGCCCAAAGTGTGTTGTGTGAACCAACTTGAATTTTGAATTCAAAGTGGTGAGACCCACTAACTTACATCAACTTGACACTTGACTTACATCAATTAGTCATAAGTGTGATGGAGGTGGTTGGCTTTATTAAATGTAATTCATTTAACACACCTAACACACTTAAGTAAAATTTTGGTAACAAGTTTAGAACTTGAAAAACACTATTCATTCTCGTATCTTTCCTTCAATGGCCGAAAATGCTTCTCTTCACAAGGGAAAATTTTCTTTTATTTTTGTTCTTGCTAGCACATAAGGAGTCAACTAAAGGTGATAGGGAAACTCACCCAAGTGTTGGAAACACTCTACAAAGCTTGGAGCTTCATCTACATCTCTTGAAATTTTTGAAATCTCAACCGATCAAAGTAAGTAATTTTCGCAACTTGTCTTTGATTTATTCACACACAAATCATCTTAGTGATCTTGTGGCATGTGTAGGACACTAACACCTAGATCTTATTTTCAGGGCCATAATGACAACATTGATTAGCTCTATTGTCTATAGTTCAGTAACTTGAGGGACAGCGATACGTAGCGCCTTAATGTACTAGTTAGGCGTGTGGGGGGACGACGATACATAACAGCCCTATATGTCAGTTATTTTTCAGATGTGATTTTTCCTAACTATAGTTTTATAAAAGAATTTTACAAAAATTAGTTTTACGAGAGATCTCAGATTTTCCCAGAAAGAAAGAAGTTTCTAGAAAAATGTAGATTTCCTTGGGGCAAGAGACTCTTTGTAGATTCCTTCCAGGATAGACAATACATGTTGGGCAGGGGTAGCCACAATTAGAACTTGAACTTAATAAATTCAGATAACTTGGTTAACATAGACATATAATTAATTGGGTGATTCTGGGTGTTTGCATCTGACCATCGAAAGAGGCTTTTGTTAGTGTCCTAGACATGCCACGGGATCTCTAAGCATGATTATTGTGTGAATATTAAAAGATAAGTTGCGGAAATTACTTACATTGCTCGGTAGAGAAGTTTGAAATTTCTCCTCGGATGTAGAAGCTCCAAGCTTTCTTTGTTGTTCGAAACTCATTGGTGAGTTTCCCTATCACCTTCAAGAGACTCCCAAGTGCTAGGTTGATTGAAATTTTTGCAACAAAAATTTTCATGGGTAAGAGAGGCTCACGGTTTTGTGTAAGAAAATAGAGAAGATGAATAGTTCCCAACCTTCCAAAAGTTGTGTTTACTTGTTTCAAAAACATGTGTTTATTATGTGTTAAAGTTGCCTTTTAAGTTGACAACTACTTCCATCACCAATAATGACTATTGATGTAAGTCATGGGTTCCACCCATTGACCGGCGTAAACATACACGTATAACGCAAACGCACGTATCGTTCAAGTAGTATAAAAATATCGATCCCACGAGGACTTAATATCTAATCTATTAATTTTATGAGGTCAAATGATTACTAGTATCTAACAGGTTGATTGATTGATTTGAAATGGTGACGATTCTAAATTTAAAAGAAAGTAAATAAAATTGTCGAAAATAGGTTTTAAGAAAATTCAATATTAAAAACTATCTAGGGTTGTGATTTCTTCCAATATCATTTTAAAGATGAAGTGGTTATCTTAAAGTTGGGTAATATATTGATTTATTAACCTGGAACACTAAATTATGTGTAAGCCTCTGTCGATGGTCAGACACAAATACCCAGTTTAACCCAATTGAACCATATGTCTATGTCAACCAAATTATCTGGATTCATTAAGTTTAAGTTCCAATTATGGCTACCCCCGCCCGACAGGTATTCCTATCCTGTAAGAAAATCTATTAAAGGGTTATCTATCCTCAAGGAAGATCGTGGGCTATTGAGTCTAAGGCTGAAACCTAAAATCCCTTTGTCTAGTTCATTTTAGATTTACCAGATCAATTTTATTAATGGCCAGTTAATGAAAAAGCATTAAGATTAAGACTCAATAAATAAATCTTTATATTACCCAAGCTATAATCTAACCCTAAAACGGTGATATTAAAAGTCATCACAACCCCAGATAACTAATTTACTTACAACACATAACTAGGGCTAGTAAAAACTTAAAAATAAAAGACATAAAGTAAAAATGCGGTAAAGTAAATACTGAAAAGTAAATTACAATAAAATAAAATGCTAAGGTAAAAGGAATTACTTTTACTACTACTAATTTAGATATCTCCCATAATATAATATATAAACTTGTGATAATATTACCAACCAGCCATATAGGCGGTATCCTGATTAAGTCAAATTAAGTCCAACCAGCCATTAAGGCGGTAAGAAAGTTTAATTACCAACCGACCAATCTGGCGGTATCCTTTTTAAGTCAATATTTTAAATAATGAATATATTATATTTAAGGGAGATTAATCTAAATAGCAATAGTAAAAGAATTACCTTTCACCCTAGCTGGGGAAGTTACCTCCTCATGGTAAATAGTAAAAACTGTAAGAAGTAAAAAACAAGTAAATTACTATTATTAAAAAACGTAATTAAAATTAATTACAAAACTAAAAAAACTAAAAAACTAAAAATTAAAAGAAAGTAGAGAGATAAACTCTGTCTTTACATCAAAGAGATGAGAGAGAGTGGTACAACTAAAACTGAAATTTGAAGCTCTATTTATAGGCCCTGGTGGGCTTCCAGCGTCGCGAAGCCAAGGCCTTTGGTGTCGCTACGCCAGCTTCTGTCGACGTGGCACGCTCTGGTTCGTCGGTTTGCAGATAAGCTGATAAGGTGACACGTGGCAGAGTGGTTGGGCTTCAATTATTGTGAAACGTGGCGGCTTCTGATCGGTCGATGAGATTATTATCCGCCACATGTCAGATAAGGATTAGATACTCAATGATTGATGCTGACGTGGCGGTGGGGTGACGTGGCGACACGTGGGGGAAAGAGACTGTCGGCACCGTATGATTGCGACACGTGGCACTTCTTGATTGGCTGATAATGACGTGGCGGTGAGGTGGAAGTTTGACCTGGTCAACCTGGTGATGTGGCTGATGACGTGGCAATGACGTGGAGTGACACGTTGCACACGTGGCGATTATGACTATCGGCACCGTAGGATGCTGACACGTCGCACGACGAATTTTAGCAGATCGGCTGTGATGGTGACACGCGGCACGGTGCACGTTAGCAAAGTCAAACTTTTCTCAAATTCTGATTGTGGACCCGGCGCACGTTAGCACTGTTCGGCGCACGTTAGGCATCGCGACCCGAAAATTACCAAAATGCCATTTTCGTCAAATTTTCACTGTTTGGGCCTAAATCACCTCCAGAATGTCCTGAAACTTATTTATCTACAAAATAACACAAAACACATCAAAATATTCACAAAACTCAAGAAACTATACAAAATATTAGGTTAAATGAGTGGGAAATAGTGATAGATTTACCACTCATCACACCCCCAAACCTAACATTTTGCTAGTCCTCGAGCAAAACATAAAATAACATAAATAAATCAACTAAGCCATTTTCGTAGGGATCACGGCTGCATTAGCGTATGCAACAAGCCTTTAAACCACTAGGTGTCCCTAGTGGACGAGTTGTTGTCTCGTGAGGGTTTACAACAATGATACCCAAAAACATTTTATAAAAGTAAAAAGGTAATAAAACTAATGCACACAAAAAAAAAAAGACAAGCGAAAAGAGAATAAAGATGTTAGTGACTGATCAGGTGAAACTTCTACTCCAAGTTACTAGTTGTTTTGTTTTATTCTAAATTACTGAATAAGTAAATTCTCCGATTTTTTTACCATTCTTCATATACATAGGCAACAAAATATTAAACAATTATTTTTGCCCACAACAGTCATAAGTGCAGTTGATAAGAGAGTAATATTTTTGTCCTAAAGTTCTATCAGATTTCACACCTTTTTGTAGCAATGGAAAAATTTTTCTGATTTTTCTGATTTTTTCTTTGATTTTTTTCTATTTTTTATTTATATACAATATCTACCATCTATGTAGCGAGTGTTGGGTCGGTGGCTCCCAAACCAATTGGCTTTAGGGCACCAAGTGTTAAGACACCCCTACAAACTTAATTACTCATACTTCAGATATATATATTTTTGCAGCATCTTTGATCCATGTAACGAGCTTTGGGCCAGTGACTCCCAAACCAGTTGGTTTTAGGGCACTAGGTGTTAAAAACACCTTACAGACTTAATAACTCGGATCTCAGAATTTTTTTTTATTCCATTACTTTTGAGATGCTTCCCTAATTAAACTAGAGCACTGAATATTACAAACTTTTCAATTTTAGCTCATGTCCGTATGTTACTATATATGTGATAATACCTGTCAACTGAGCATATGAATACCCATTTTAGTCCGTCTTAAGGAGAATTCACAAATTAAATAATTCAAAATGAAATAAACAAAAATTACTTGTTTTGAAATAGGTTTGAGATACGTCTCAGGAGTAGAAACTCCTTACTCAGCTATCTTAACAATTTCACCTTTTATTCAAAATAAAACACAAAAACAAAAATATTTTTGTAATTTTTGAAAATTTTCCAATTTTTTGTATTTTCGAAAATTTGGACTAAAAATAAAAATAACACACAAACTAAAAATAAGGTACTGATCAACTAATTCCCTCCCCCAAACCTAAATGAGACATTGTCTCTATGTCTTAAACAGTAAAAGGAGAGTTAAGAAGGTCGTACCTGGTTAGCTGAAATCTACAGGAAATTAAGGGTTAAGATCTAGATTAATCTGACGCCTCTTTCCACGATCGTCCTCGGAAAGAGGAGTTCAACTTGTGGTTCATAGGCTATGAGTTGGTCTATTATATCCGGAGCAGTTCTGGCAGTAAAGAGGAGTTCTTTTAAAGGCTTTGACACGAACCCATTTCTCCGAGCATCATCAAGAAACACACAAAGCAAATCATAAAATCCATCAATGTTGAGCAGTCCGATTGGTTTCTGGTGTATGTTCAGGTTCACCCAAGATAATATTATAAACATTTCCTCCAATGTACCCAAGCCACCTGGCAAAGCGATAAAAGCATCAGCACGATTAATCATTTCTACCAGTCGTTCAGACATACCTGGCACGATCAGTTCCTCTCCGTTTGATGATCCAATAAGATTTGCCTCTGCCAAGGGTTTTGGGATGATTCCCTAAACATGACTGCCTCCTTCCTGTACAACCTTTGAAATGATCCCCATAAGTCCGAGATTGCCTCCGCCATATATTAAGTGCATATTCCTTGCAGCTAAGACTCGACCCAATTCCTGTGCTGCTTCCACGTATTGTGG
This sequence comes from Zanthoxylum bungeanum, assembly GCA_019454045.1. Lineage (NCBI taxonomy): Eukaryota > Viridiplantae > Streptophyta > Magnoliopsida > Sapindales > Rutaceae > Zanthoxylum > Zanthoxylum bungeanum. Next base: position 30,462 of record SKCR01027105.1, on the reverse strand, counting down.
TTTAGTACCAACACTACTACCGCAAAACACACAGATGTTTTCAACTCGTCTTCTTGAAGTGGCTTCCATGTTTTACTTTGGATGTCTTCAAAAGTGCAATGATGAGTTGAATTTATAATACCTGAAAAGGGTGAGTAAAATAATAGCACTAGTACCTGCCAAATGACAATTATTAGTTAAACAAATCGTGATAGTTAAAAAGGTCTGGATCCTGTCGGAGAAAATAAAAGAAAACAACAAAACAAATCACAATTATTAAGAAAAGACAAAGAGATATAATATTTACAAGAAAAGTAACGGCTTGATTGACGTCTATGCGTCAGGGACAAGCTTCCCATTCAATTTTCTTATAAATTGGCAAACAGGGTCTTTTTGAGTCAGATTCCCGAGACTTAACAGTTGTCTTTCCTTTTGGAAGTGTGCATATAACATGCGAATTTCATGATACACACATCCACTGGGATGCGTCTCAAGAGTTTTAGATATGTCATCCAAAAACTCCTTACTCAAGCCATCCCTAATGAAGTTAATCTTATCTTCGCGGTTATCTGACACCATTCCTAAAGAACGACAACGAGTATTAAAAAATATGCGAGCACATTTATAACAAACACATATTCTTTTGGGTCTTCTCTTTTTAGCATATGTGCTCTTTCCTAAGCCAGGCAGATGTGAAATAAAAGAGTCAGAAGACTCACCTGCCAATCAGACCCGTGCTTCAATTAACCAACGAATGTCAGTAGGAATACCTTTGATCATCAGTAGTCTCATCCGTTCTAAGCGAGCTTTGTAAACTTTCATCAAAGATTTTTGAGGGAGAGAAGGAAATTGCTTGTGAAGATTTGCGAGAGCATCTTCCATCGTGAAATGACTAAACCTGCAAAAATTAAACACACAAAAATAAAACACACCAGATCACAATATATACAAAAATTGCATGGGTTGCCTCCCTGCTAGCGCTAAGTTTAAAGTCGTCAGCCAGACTTGACTTCTCGAACGTTAAGCTGGATCTGAAAGTGTAACACTTTCTTTTTGTCGCTCAAATGATTCTCCCTAGTAGTGCTTGACACGCTTGTTTTTAACCTTGAAAGTTTTGTTAGCGTCAGGATCATGTATCTCAACGGCTCTATTTGGTAAAACTTTGGTGATCACAAATGGACCTGACTACCGTGATTTTGGCTTCCATGGGAAGAATTTCACCCTTGATTTGTTTAACAATACCGTCTGCCCTGGTTCCAGTTGTATGCGCACTAATTTCTCATCATGTCTTTTCTTGCCCTTTTCTTTGTACAATTTGGCATCATCAAAAGACTGATTGTGAAATTCCTCCAATTCGTTGAGCTGGTGGAACTTTTTCTCTTCTGTTGCTTGTAGTGCAAGAATTGGCTCCTTCTGTACTAAAGATGCTTTATCTTTAGGCTCCACAGGCAATTGACATGTTTTAAGTTTGTCAGTAGAACTTTGCATTGCATTGGAGTTCTGAATGGTACTGTGTATCACATCAAGTTTGAAACATTCCTCCTCCATTTCATCATCTATGAAATCCATGGCCTTGAAAACATTGAATGTTACTTCTTGGTCCTGTACCCTCATGGTTAATTCTCCTTTTTGTACATCAATAATGGTTCGATCTGTAGCCAAGAATGGTCTCCCAAGGATGTTTGGCACGTCTGCGTCTTCCTCCATATCAAGGACAATAAAATCTGCTGGGAAAATGAATTTTTCAACCTTGACCAGCACATCCTCAACTACGCCTCTTAGAAATACGAGCGTTCTATCAGCAAGTTGCAGTGAGACTGAAGTTGGCATTGTTTCTCCAATCTGTAATTTCCTGAAAATAGAAAAAGGCATCAAGTTAACACTCGCACCTAAATCACACAAAGCCTTACCAAAGTTATGCTCTCCTATGACGCAAGGAACAGTGAAACTGCCAGGATCTTTCAACTTCGGGGGAAGTTTCCTCTGAATGATGGCACTGCATTCTTCTGTTAATGCTACTCTCTCGTAATCTCCCAATCTCCGTTTTCGTGAAAGAATATCTTTCATGAATTTGGCATAGGTGGGCATTTGTTCCAACGCTTCTGCAAATGGAATGTTGATATGCAGCTTTTTGAAGATCTCCAGGAACCGAGAAATCTGCTTGTCCAATTTGTTCTTCTGAAGACGTTGAGGAAAATGTGGAGGTGGAATGATCTGTTCTTTTTCCTTTGCTTCTTTTTCCTCCATCTGTTGCTTTGTTTCTTTTGGAACTTCCTCATCAGTTGTTTTGGCTCCAACATCTTTGTTGATTTCAGTACCGCTTTTTAACATGATGGCATGACATTGCTCGTTCCCCATGTTCCTTGGATTTGGCTCTGTGTTGCTAGGAAGGGTACCTGGCGGTCTGTAACTCTGAGCATTTGCCAGTTGTCTAATTTGATTCTCCAGTGGTTTAATAGAAGCAGATTGACCTTGAATTAATGCTGCTTAGGATTGAAACATAGCATCATATCTTACTGCTTGAGAGTCGTGTTTTGCTTCTATCTTTTTCAAGTGGGTCAACACTTCTGTTATTCCTGATTCATTTGCCTGCTCCTGGCTTTTGTTCTGTTGTTGGAATCCAGGTGGTGGATAGTTCTGCTGTTGGCCTGAATTGTTGCTCCATGATAAATTAGGATGACTCCCCCACCCTGGGTTGTAGGTGTTGGAATATGGATTGTTCCCCTGTCTGTTGAAATTGTTGACAAAATTCACCGTTTCTTCAAGTTGGTTCGACTCTGGTGCTCCTCCATATGGTGAACTTGTGGATCCAGTGGTAAGATTGTCCATAAATTTGCATATCTGATCCAGCTTGGCGTTGACTGCTGTATTGGTTCCACTTTCATAAATTCCTACAATTCTTTGGATCATGCTCCTTTCTGTTGGCCATAAAGAATTGTTGTTGGCCATTTCTTCGATTAGGTCCCATGCTTGATCTTCTCCTTTTGCCATCAAGGCTCCTCCAGCAGCAGCATCGATTGTGGTTCTCATTATTCCAGAAAGCCCATTATAGAATGTTTGGACTTGAAGCCATTTTGGAATCTCATGGTGAGGACATTTCTGGAGCAAATCTTTGTACCTTTCCCAAGCTTCGCAGAGGGATTCTGAATCTTGTTGTACAAAGGATGTGATGTCATTCCTCATCTTTCCGGTTCTGGCTGGTGGAAAGTACTTTGCAAGAAATTTGGTGGCTAAAGTGTTCCAAGTTGTGATAGAACCTGCTGGTAGTGAATGTAGCCAAGCTTTAGCTCTGTCCTTTAAGGAATATGGAAAAAGTCGCAGTCTCATTGCTTCTTCCGCTTCTCGGTTGTAATTAAAAGTGCCGCAAACTTCCAGGAAGTTGCTGATGTGGGAATTAGGATCTTCAGTTGCATTCCCCCGAACTGAATTGAGTGCTGAATCATCTGAATGCATGTTTTGATGTCACACGTATTTGCTGGTAAGGGAGGAAGTACAATACAGGAAATGAGTCTGTCAACCACCGGAATGGTTCTGTCTCGGATGGGAATTGGTGGTGCAACGTTCAAAGGTTCAGGTTCCATGTTGACTAAAGCTTCTTGGCCTTCTCGCCTTTCCCTTCTCAACTGTCTAATGGTTCTTTCAATTTCCGTGTCAAGCGGTCGGAGTTCAAAGCTTCTGGTTCGTCTCATGTAGTTTCTGAGAACCTGAAACACAAGAAAACAAAATCAATAAGTAAAAATAAATTAGATACAAGTAACGTATCTAACCCCTAAACTAGTAGTAAAAGAAAAATAAGTCCCCGGCAACGGCGCCAAAAACTTGACCGGCGTAAACACACGTATAACGCAAGCGCACGTATCGTTCAAGTGGTATAAAAATAACGATCCCACGAAGACTTAATATCTAATCTATTAATTTTATGAGGTCAAATGATTACTAGTATCTAACAGGTGATTGATTGATTTGAAATGGTGACGATTCTAAATTTAAAAGCAAGTAAATAAAATTGTCGAAAATAGGTTTTAAGAAAATTCAATATTAAAAACTATCTAGGGTTGTGATTTCTTCCAATATCATTTTAAAGATGAAGTGGTTATCTTAAAGTTGGGTAATATATTGATTTATTAACCTGGAACACTAAATTATGTGTAAGCCTCTGTCGATGGTCAGACATAAATACCCAGTTTAACCCAATTGAACCATATGTCTATGTCAACCAAATTATCTGGATTCATTAAGTTTAAGTTCCAATTATGGCTACCCCCGCCCGACAGGTATATTCCTATCCTGTAAGGAAATCTATTAAAGGGTTATCTATCCTCAAGGAAGATCGTGGGCTATTGAGTCTAAGGCTGAAACCTAAAATCCATTTGTCTAGTTCATTTTAGATTTACCAGATCAATTTTATTAATGGCCAGTTAATGAAAAAGCATTAAGATTAAGACTCAATAAATAAATCTTTATATTACCCAAGCTATAATCTAACCCATTATAAAACGGTGATATTAAAAGTCATCACAACCCCAGATAACTAATTTAGTTACAACACATAACTAGGGCTAGTAAAAACTTGAAAATAAAAGACATAAAGTAAAAATGCGGTAAAGTAAATAATGAAAAGTAAATTACAATAAAATAAAATGCTAAGGTAAAAGGAATTACTTTTACTACTACTAATTTAGATATCTCCCATAATATAATATATAAACTTGTGATAGCATTACCAACCAGCCATATAGGCGGTATCCTGATTAAGTCAAATTAAGTCCAACCAGCCATTAAGGCGGTAATAATATTTGTCCATGAACCTGCCATATAGGCGGTAAGAAAGTTTAATTACCAACCGACCAATCTGGCGGTATCCTTTTTAAGTCAATATTTTAAATAATGAATATATTATATTTATGGGAGATTAATCTAAATAGCAATAGTAAAAGAATTACCTTTCACCCTAGCTGGGGAAGTTACCTCCTCATGGTAAATAGTAAAAACTGTAAAAAGTAAAAAATAAGTAAATTACTATTATTACAAAACGTAATTAAAATTAATTACAAAACTAAAAAAACTAAAAAACTAAAAATTAAAAGAAAGTAGAGAGAGAAACTCTCTCTTTACATCAAAGAGATGAGAGAGAGTGGTACAATTAAAACTGAAATTTGAAGCTATATTTATAGGCCCTGGTAGGCTTCTAGCGTCGCGACGCCAAGGCTTTTGGCGTCGCTACGCCAGCTTCTGTCGACGTGGCACGCTCTGGTTCGTCGGTTTGCAGATTCTGGATAAGCTGATAAGGTGACACGTGGCAGAGTGGTTGGGCTTCAATTATTGTGACACGTGGCGGCTTCTGATTGGTCGATGAGATTCTTATCCACCACATGTCAGATAAGGATTAGATACTCAATGATTGATGCTGACGTGGCGGTGACGTGGTGACACATGGGAAAGAGACTGTCGGCACCGTAGGATTGCGACACATGGCACTTCCTGATTGGCTGATAATGACGTGGCGGTGAGGTGGTAGTTTGACTTGGTCAACCTGGTGATGTGGCTGATGACGTGGCAATGACGTGGAGTGACACGTGGCACACGTGGCGATGATGACTGTCGGCACCGTAGGATGCTGACACGTGGCACGGCGCACGTTAGCAAAGTCAAACTTTTCTCAGATTCTGATTTGTGGACCTGGCGCACGTTAGCACTGTTGGGCGCACGTTAGGCGTCGCGACGCATAAATTTACCAAAATGCCCTTTTCGTCCAATTTTCACTGTTTTGGCCCAAATCACCTCCAGAATGTCCTGAAACTTTATTTTTTCTACAAAATACATCAAAATATTCACAAAACGCAAGAAACTATACAAAATATTAGGTTAAATGAGTGGGAAATAGTGATAGATTTACCACTCATCACCCATTTAATTCCAAATCTAGTTGGCTTACACAACACACATTGGGCCCGATTCGTTTAATATGACTAAATGAATTTCCGTCGCGATGTTATTAAATCCTATTAATTAAATAATAATGTCTAGCAAAATTATTACGAAATTCGCTTACGAATTAATTCTAAATTAATTCGTTCGCTTGAATTAAAATCCAAATTTAATTCTGTATTGAAATCCAATTTCAATTAATATATGTGATATATTATTTTAGCCCAATTAAATAAGTTAAATAGAAAAATCCAATTTAACTATTAAATTTATTTTCCCGATTAATTCCAAATTAATCGTGTTCTCTCTTATACACGAATTAATCTCAGATTAATTCTTAACGCAATTAATCCCAGATTAATTCTTAACGCAATTAATCCCAGATTAATTTTCCCTTTGATAATTAATCCCAGATTAATTATTGCCGTAATTAATCCCATATTAATTTTCTCTCTCATAATTAATCCCAGATTAATTTTGTTTGAGTAAAATGTCATCGATGAAACTTTGGGAAGCGACCCAAGAGATTCCTGAATATGTTGGCAGTAAACACTGTCATCGTACTATCCGAACATGTGCGTACCCGGTACCACGTTCTTACCGATTTACAAGACATGGTTGGCTTCTAGAAAATCACCGTGCCTCCCCAATTCTCCAGAAATATATTCAACATGGAATATATATAATCTGTATCAGGCGTAGTATACAATGTATTGCGTAATACGATCCAGTATCGGATGTCACATGCTAGGCATGTGGCTGGAATTGTGTCTGCCCCATACGAAGCATATATCGGATCACTGGCAACTAATCTCTGTAATCGGATAATCATGATCTAGTTATATTATCATGATACCTGCATCATTTAAGAGTATTAGTTATGTATCTCTGCGTGATCATCATCTCCATATGACTGAAGTGATACTTCCATCTTTACATCACACCCAATACACTACGATTCTTAGTATACCTAGAAGAGGCGTACACAATACATGTTAAAGCTCCGGACGACCAAAGCCAAAGTATACTGATTGTCGCAAGTATTAGCGATGCAAGTCTCAGGTTAAGACCACATACACCTACCCTGATTCGGATTCCCATAGACACATAGTCATACTACCAATGGGATTCTGAGGGGTCTATCCAGAGCGAAGCTGTTCCCAATCCAACAGCTAACAGAACCTCATATCACACTTGTATAAGTATCCAATACTTAAATATATGAGAACTATGCCGTTAAGCTTCCATAACGCGCACAAGTGTAATACTAGCCTATTCCGTATTATCGATGTCTAGTCTCGATAATACTATGACTATGGATATTTAATGATTAAACCTTTCGTGGATTAATACTGTCTCATATCTTATTAATCCGGTACTAATTATATGGACTTTTATAATTTATGTATCCAAGTAATCCAATTACAAAATGATAAAAGAGCAATTTCCTTTGTCGAATAGTTAATTTGTACAAAGAACACCATGTCTTTTACAAATAGTGATGCTATGGGTCATAATTGTCCAACAACTTTTGCATATCTTCGTGTTCCAGGTTAGCAAACTGATTTATTACACATATATAAGAGAATCAATTCATCATTAGAATAATATTGTGTGGAATCAAAACCATAGATATTTGTGTCTTTTGTTTATTTTCCTTAGTATTTTCTTTTGAGTATTTATTTATTTATTTAGCAAATCCACATTCAACCAACCAATCAGCAATCATTCTCGTCTCTCTTTAATTAGATACCTGTAAATAAATAGTATCAATAATTAATAACAACAATAGAAATTAAGTCATCGTGGGATCGATATTTTTATACTACTTGAGCGATACATGCGCTTGCGTTACGTGTGTGATTTCACCGATCAAGTTTTTGGCGCCGTTGCCGGGGACTTATTTTTTTTGCGTTATTAATTTTGAAGATATCTATTTTACTGGTATCTAACTTTCTTTATTTTTATTTGTTTCTTTTATTTTTCAGGTGGTTGAAATATAGATCACTATTGGGCGATGAAAGAATTACGAGCTTTACGAGGTGAAGATACACCCCATATCATGGAGCATCAGTCCGGTTTTCTGAAGTCTATTGTTCAGCCCAATTATCACTGGATGTCAGAACTAATCAATACAACATTTGCCCAACCATTTCATAACGCAATTGGGATATATGAGATATGTGATGGTAACCACCCGAGCGATCAATGCATATAAAACTACAATTCAGGGTGGCAAAACAATCAAAGGCTTCATATAATGAACCAGCATATTTCACTGAACCACATTTTCCATCTTATCTACCATCAACCTACGATCTTCAAGGACCAGAACCATCAATGGGAAGACAATTGATAAACAGGCTCGAGAAACGTGAAGCTGAACAGGATGCAATGTTTCTAGATCAAATCAAAACCTTACATAGGATGGTAAATTAATTGAGACAAATAATCAACAACCAGAACTACATACCTCACGGAATAAATTCAAATGAAACTAACGAAGCCTTCGAGTACCAAACACTTCACGATGACACCTTAACAGTGGAAGCGGCTGAGTAGTATCAAGAATTTGAGGTATCAGTTCAGAAGCCCGAACCAGCAGAATCTCAATTTTATCTTTATTATTCATCAGACTCTAATGAGGAACAAGAAGCAGAACTGTATGTACCTATTATACCAACAAGTGAGGATGAAACTCTGCATCCTCAAAATGAAGATCTTGGAGCATGCATTGCACTGATGTTTGAAGAAGAGCTACCTGATCCATTCATACCAACCACAGAGGATAAAGACCTAAAATTAGACAAATCTTTATATCCTCAGGTTGACACATATGGAGCATGCATTTCACAGATGATAGATGAAGAGCTAAAAATGAAATTCTGAAGTACATCTGTGAAGAAAAAGTGGAGCAAGATGCAAAAGAAATGGAGGAGCAAATGTCTGACCATATTAAAGATCTCATGCATTTAGAAGATACATCACTGTTTTGGGGAGTACAAATCAAAGACACCGCCCATAAACTTGACATAATGGAACTCTCATTCAAAGTCAAGCACCATACTAAATCTCCTGATTTTCTTTCTTTCTTTTCAGGAACCACTGGAGCGACAAATTTTAAAAAGGCGGCACAAGCACTGAATGAGACAAAATTCTTTTTGCCACTTCACCGTTGGAAGAGACCCTTCAGAAGCAACGCTCATGAGTTGTCTTTAATCGGACATCCAAAACCATGCTGAAACCTCATTGACAGATGGACTTTAGTCACATCTGGCTGAAGACGATAAATTTAGCGCTAGCAGGGAGGCAACCCATGCAAAAATTGTATTCTCATTTAAATTTAAATTTTTATATTTTGTACATACATGTTGTGAGTTTTTAATTTTGTGTGTTATTTTTGCCGGGAAAAACATAGACGGAGCACTTAAAGTAAAGCAAACCAATGAAAACGAGGTTATCACAGAATAAATTTTGGCAAAATCACGAAGTTAAAAAGTCAATTCAGTATAGACGGTGGAGTAATGAGTCAACTCTTGATACGCGTCCCAGTGGATATATTCGTCACATGATTCGATTTTTCAAAAAAAAAAGGAAGTTAAATGGCCCCCAAAAGAAATCACGGTAACATTGTTCCTTTATCCTTCTTTTGTTTTGTAATGCATTGAGGACAATGCTAGGTTTAGGTTTGGGGGTGAGGTTGTTTATGTTTATTTATTTTCTCCGTCAAATTTTTTCTTTCCTGCATTTTTTTATTCTCTGCATGTCGTTTGTTTTGCATGTTTTTTTTGTTTTAATTTCTACATGCTTTATTCAAAAATAAAAAACAAAAAATAAAATAAAATAATATATAGTCTAATGATGAGATTGTTTGTCTTAGTAAAACATTCTAGGAAAATATAAATGCTTATTTCACTTTTATCCTATACTTTGAACCTAATATCTAGGTCAGACTCATATGCACTTAAAAAAATAGTTCTGTAGCAGTTAGATAATAAGGAATTGACAAAGTGACTAGTTAAAATAATCGATGGTTGATGAATGACCATTTGTCTGAATATCTATTTATGTCTGTAGCTATTTTTGATGTAAGGAATGATGATAAAAAAAATAGTGTATATTAATAAATAACATATGAGATCCGAGTAATTAAGTCTGTAGGGGTGTCTTAACACCTAGTGCCCTAAAGCCAACTGGTTTGGGAGTCACTGGCCTAAAGCTCGCTACATGGATTAAAGATGTTATATATATAAAAAAAAGACATTCAAGATCCGAGTAATTAATTCTGTAGGGGTGTCTTAACACCTAGTGCCCTAAAGCCAACTGGTTTGGGAGTCATTGACCTAAAGCTCGCTAAATGGATTAAAGATGTTACAAAAAAAATCACATACCTCACTTTGCGCAGATTGTAGTAGACAAAACAATTTTAGATAGTCAGGTTGGTTTGACCCATTAACTAATGAGAATTGAGACAAACTCACCTAGTTAATAACTTAGAATCGAAGCTGTTTGCAGGGCTATTCACACACCCACTCAAAGTCTGATTTAGATACTTTGTTTAAAGGAAAGGATTTTAGTTGTAGTTTTCATTTTGAAGGTTCCTTTAATTTTATTGCTAGACATTCTCTGAGGACATTGTATATATAGCTATTATTTTATTTTATTTTATTTATTTCTTTCCTATTGTCTTTTTTCTTTTGTGTGCATTTCATTGACGTTTGTGGGTATCGTCACTGTAAGCCCTCACGAGACTATAACCCACTAGGGACACATAGGGGTTTAAAGTCTTGTTGCATACGCTAAATGCAAACGTGATCCCTACGAAAGTGGCTTAGTTTAATTTTATTTTTAAAGTTGTTTATTTTATTTTATTTTATTGTTTTGCTCGAGGACTAGTAAAATATTAGGTTTTGGGGTGATGTGATGAGCGGAAAATATATCAATATTTACCGCCCCTTTTACTTAATATTTTGTATAGTTTCTCGAGTTTTATGAATGTTTTGATGTGTTTCCCGATAAAATAAAATCAAGACTTAATGTAATCAATCAGGATGAAATGTGGAACAAATAAGGGTAAAAATTGGAATTGACATTTTGATTTTGGAGATTGGAAACTTGAAATGGTGCTCTAACGAAGTACAATTTCGGAAATTTCAGCTTTGCGTAATTGTCGTATTTTGGCCATAACCTTTTATTCTGATATCGGATTGAGGTGATTCAAGTTCCAGATTAAATAAAACTCAATGATCTACAACTTTGAAGTTCATAAGATTTTTTAATTCTGAAGTTTTCATTACCGATATTGATGAAAAATCCAAAAGTGTGTTATTTGTAATTTTTAAAGTCATTTTCAAAAATAAAATAAAATAAAAAAATGAAAATTGTCAATCTTCCACCAAACACACTTGCATATTTGGTGGAGGATTTGGTGCCATGTTTGGTACATGTTTGGTGGAGGATTTGGTGCTATTTTTTGTGCCATGTTTGGTGGAGAAATTGGTGGAAGCCTTTATATTTGCCTATAAATACCAAGCTAAACTTTGTAAATTTTTCATGCTATCCTTGGGGGATTTCTCCATGAAAACCTAAAAGAAAGTGTCTTGCATATTTATTTAAGTTTTCTTGTATTTTCTCTTATTTATTTAATAACTTTTTGAGTGTTTTTAATTACATCAAGAGTAGGTAATCTCTTTTTGCTGGAGTCTGGGGGAAACTTTTAATATAATAATTTAGATTTACTCCCTTAATTTAAATAAGTAAATTGAATTAATTATTTACTTCCTATATGGTCGGTTTTATATTATTGGACGTAGTTTCCGCCTATATGGTCGGTTTAGTTGCTAACCCTGTTACCGCCTGCATGTTCAGTTTATATGATTTTTTTACCGCCTATATGGTCGGTTGGACTTTGGATAAATGACATTCAGCGCCTATATGGTCTGTTTTAATATAAATAATTCAAGAAATGATTAATTGATAAAGGAGTAATCTATATTTGAAGTATTAAAAGTGAAACCCCTAGCTCCAGCATTTTCTTTTATTGTTGAAATTTTCTTTACTTTTTAATTTTCCATTATGTTATTTTGTTTAACTATGCATTTTGTAATTTTAGGTATGTTTTGTAACTAAACATATTATCTAGGGGTGTGATGAATTCCAATATCACCGGTTTATAAAGTTGGTTATTTTATATCTTGGCTAATATAAAGGTTTATTTATTGAGACTTAAGCTTAATGCTTCTTGTTAATTGGCCATTAATAAAATTGATTTGGTAAACTTAAAATGAACTTGGAAAAAAGATTTTAGGTTTAGCCTTAGACTCAATAACTCACGATCTTACCTTGGGGCAAGAGACTCTTAGGTAGATTTCCTTACATGATAGGAATATACCTGTCGGGCGGGGGTAGCCATAATTGGAACTTAATCTTAATGAATTCAGTTAACTTGGTTAACATAGGAATATAGTTAATTGGGTTACACTGGGTGTTTGCATCTGACCATCGGAAGAGGCTTTTGCATTTTTTTTTGTGTTCCAGGTTAATAAACCGATATATTGTACAAACATGAGATCACCACTTCATTTTTAAAAGATATTGGAATGATTCACAACCCTTAGTTCTATAATATTAATTTTTCCTTTAATTTACATTTGCATTGTTTTTATTTACTTGTCTTTATTTTAAAATCACCATCCAATCAAACAACCAATCTATTAGATACTCGTAGACATTTGGCTTCACAAATTGATAGCCTAGGTATTAAGTCCTCGTGGGATCGATATATTTTATACTACTTGAACGATATGTGCGCTTGCGTTACGTGTGTGTTTACCACCAATTAAGTTTTTGGCGCCGTTGCCGGGGACTTATTTATCTTTCACTATTAATTTTGAGGTTAGATACCTTTGCTTGTGTCTAATTTATTTTTACTTTTTATTTCTGTTTTCTTATGCTTCAAGTTCTCAGACACTACATGAGAAGAACCAGAACCTTTGAAATCCTTCTGCTTGACCCGAAAATTGCAAGAACAATCAGACAATTGAGAAGGGAAATACGAGAAGGTCAAGAAGTACTGATCAACATGAACAATCAAGAACCTGAAATTTTGGAGGTTGCACCACCAATTCCCATTCGAGATAGAACTATTCCGGTGGTTGACGGCTTCATTTCATGTATTGTACTTCATCCCTTACCAGCAAATGTGTGTGACATCAAATCATGCATCCAGATGATACAATAATCAGTTCAGTTTGGAGGGAATGTAACTGAAGATCCTAATGCCCACATCAGGAACTTCCTCGAAGTTTGCGGCACATTCAATTACAACCGAGCGGCAGAAAAAGCAATGAGACTGCGTGCTTTTCCATATTCCTTGAAAGACGAAGCTAAGGCTTGGCTACATTCACTACCAGCAGGTTCCATCACAACTTGGAACATTCTAGCCACCAAATTCCTTGCAAAGTACTTTCCCTTAGCCAGAACTGCAAAGTTGAGGAATGACATTACATCCTTTGTACAACATGACTCAGAATCCCTCTGCGAAGCTTGGGAAAGATACAAGGAGTTGCTTAGAAAATGTCTACACCATGAGATTGCAAAGTGGCTACAAGTCTAAACATTCTATAATGGACTTTCTGGACTAATGAGAACTACAATTGATACTGCTGCTAGAGGAGCTTTAATGGCAAAAGGAGAAGATCAAGTCTGGGACCTAATTGAATAAATGGCCAACAATAATTCTTTTTGGCCAACAGAAAGGAGCATGATTCAATGAATAGCATGAATCCATGAAGTTGGAGCCAATACAGCAATGAATGCCAAGCTGGAACAGATGTGCAAATTCATGGAAACACTTAGCACGTAAGTTGTAAACATCATCGGTGCCATAAATTCACCATATGGAGGAGCACCAGAGACAAACCAACATGATGAGACGGTGAATTATGTCAAAAATTTCAACAGACAGGGGAACAATCAATATTCCAACACCTACAATCCTGGGTGGAGGAATCATCCCAATTTCGCATGGAGCAACAATTCAGGGCAAAAGAACAATCCACCAACTGGATTCTAACAGCAAAACAAAGGCCATGAGTATGAAAAAGAACCAGAAATAAAAGAAATGCTTGCAGAGATGTTCAAAAAGCAAGAAGCCAAATATGATGCTATGTTTCAAGCCCAAACAACATTCAATCAAAGCCAATCAGCATCTATAAAGGCACTGGAAAATCAAATAGGACAACTGGCCAATGCTCAGAGTTATAGACCGCAAGGTAACCTTTATAGCAACACAGAACCAAATCCAAGGAACCGAGGGAATGAGCAATGTTAAGCCATTACTTTGAAAAGTGGTATTGAGATCAACAAAAATGTTGGAGTCAAGGCATCCATTAAGGAAGTTCCAAAAGAAAGCAGCGAAATAGAACCACAGATGGAGGAAAAGAGACAAAAGAAAATGATCGAGAAAAATTCACTCCACCTCCACCTTTTCCACAGCATCTCGAGAAAAGTAAACTAGACAAGCAGTTTATTCGATTTCTGAAGATCTTCAAAAAGCTGCATATCAACATTCCATTTGCAGAAGTGTTAGAACAAATGCCCAACTATGTCAAATTCATGAAAGACGTTCTCTCACGAATTGGGAGATTACGAGACAATAGCATTGACAGAGGAATGCAGCGCCATCATTCAGAGGAAGCTTCCCCCAAAGTTGAAAGATCTTGGCAGTTTCATAATTCCTTGCACTATATGCGAACATTACTTCGGTAAGGCTTTGTGTGATTTAGGTGCCAACATTAACTTGATGCCTTTGTCTATTTACAGGAAAATACAAATTGGAGAAGCAATGCTTACCTCAGTTACTCTGCAGCTTGTTGACAGATCGCTCACATTTCCGAGAGGTGTACTGGAAGATGTATTGGTTAAAGTTGAAAAATTCATTTTCCCTGTAGATTTCATTATCTTTGACATGAAAGAAGACAAAGATGTACCTATCATCCTCGGGAGACCATTTTTGGCTACAGGTCAAACTGTTATTGATGTATAAAAATGAGAACTAACCATGAAAGTGCAGGACCAAGAAGTTACATTCAATGTTTTAGAAGCCATGAAATTCCCGAGTGATGAAAATGAGGATGAATGTTTCAGAATTGATGTTGTAGATAGTATCATCAAGGATACTAATGCAATACAACTTCCCACGGATAAACTTGAAGCTTGCATCACCGATATGACTGACAACGAGCTAGATGATGAAATTCTGGAATGTATCAATTATCTTGACAGACCCTTTCACTTCAAATCGACACCACATGTGGAAATTTTAGAACTACCAAAAAAGGAGCGAATCAAGCCTTCGATTAAAGAACCACCGTAGTTGGAACTAAAGCTACTTCCGAGCCATCTCAGGTATGCATTCTTAGGAAACTCTTCTGATTTACCTGTGATTATTTCTTCATCGCTAACATTGGAACAAGAAGATAAGTTGCTAAGAGTGTTACGAGAACACAAGAAAGCCATTGGCTAGACTATAGCAGACATTCAAGGCATTAGTCCATCATTTTACATGCATAAAATTCTGATGAACGATGAATACAAAGCCATAGTGGAGCATCAACAGAGACTAAATCCAATCATGAAAGAGGTCATGAAAAAAGAAATTATCAAATGGTTTGATGCCGGCATCATTTACCCCATCTCTGACAGCAAGTGGGTGAGTCATATGCAATGTGTGCCAAAGAAATGAGAAATTATTGTAGTCAAAAATAAAAAGAATGAGCTGATTCCAACAAGAACGGTGAATGGATGGAGAGTATGCATGGACTACATGAAGCTGAACAAAGCAACAAGGAAAAAACATTTCCCGTTACCATTCATTAACCAGATGCTAGACAGATTGGCGGGACATGAGTTATATTATTTTTTGGACGGATACTCGGGGTACAATCAGATTGCCATCACCCCAGAAGATCAGGAGAAAACCACTTTTACATGCCCGTATAATACTTTTGCTTTCTGCATGATGCCATTTGGACTATGTAATGCTCCTGCCACATTTCAACGTTGCATGATGGCCATCTTCTCAGACATGTTGGAACAAAGTATGAAGGTTTTCATGGATGATTTCTCTGTGTTTGGAGACTCTTTCTACCACTGCTTGCAAAATTTGGAAAAGGTGTTACAAAGGTGTGAAGATACCAACCTAGTACTCAACTGGGAGAAATGCCACTTCATGGTGCAGGAAGGCATTATGCTGGGACATCGGATCTCACAAAACGGAATCGAGGTAGATAAAGCAAAGATCAAGACAATTGAAAAACTACCACCACCATCATCTATCAAATGGATTCACAGTTTTTTCAGACATGCAGGCTTTTACATGAGATTTATCAAAGACTTCTCCAAGATTGCTAAACCCTTATGCAATCTACTGGAGAAATACGTGCCTTTCAACTTCACCATAGAATGCCACGAAGCTTTTGAGATCTTGAAACAGAAGCTGGTCTCTGCCCCTATCATAGTAGCACCAGACTGGACCCTTCCATTTGAGGTGATGTGCGATGCTAGTGATTTTGCTGTAGGTGCATTTTTGGGACAACGCAAAGCAAAAATTTTCCAGACCATTTACTACTCCAGTAAAACTCTGAATGAAGCTCAACTCAACTACACAACCACTGAAAATGAGTTGCTCGCAGTTGTGTTTTCTTTTTATAAATTCTGCTCCTATCTGTTGGGTCCCAAAGTGGTGGTCTACACAGATTATTCAGTAATTAAATACTTGACCGCGAAGAAAGATGCCAAACCTAGATTGGTTTGTTGGGTGCTTCTGCTGCAAGAATTTGACGTAGAGATCCGAGATAGGAAATAGACAGAAAACCAAGTGGCAGATCACTTATCGAGGCTCGAGAATGGAGAAACAGCTGGCAATAATCTGACAATCAAACAAACTTTTCCAGATTAACAGTTTTTTTCCATGAAACAACATGATATCCCTTGGTATGCTGACTATATAAACTACATAGTATCAGGAAAATGGCTGTTAGAATGGACACATCAACAATGAAAGAAGTTCTTCAAAGAAGTCAAGCACTATGTCTGGGATGAGCCATACTTGTTCAAATGTTGTGCTTATCAATTACTAAGACGTTGTGTTCCACATAAGGAGGTCAATAGTGTCCTGAAGCATTGTCATTCATCACCATATGGCGAACACTTCGGCGAAAATAAAACTGCAGCCAAAGTCCTACAATCAGGTTTGTTCTGGCCTACTCTGTTTAAAGATGCTTACTTATTTGCTCTTCAATGTGACAGATGCTAGAGAACGGGAAATATTTCGAGGAGAAATGAAGGAACACTTCAAAGCATTCTGGAAGTGGAGATATTTGATGTATGTGGGATTGATTTTATGGGACCCTTTGTTCCATCATTCAGAAACTTGTACATACTAGTTGTAGTGGACTACGTCTCCAAATAGGTTAAAGCAATAGCACTGCCATCAAATGATTCAAAAGTGGTGATAAAATTCCTTCTATCCCTGCGTGATCATCATCTCCATATGACTGAAGTGATACTTCCATCTTGACATCACACCCAGTACACTACGATTCTCAGTATACCTAAAAGAGGCGTACACAGAATCTGTTAAAGGCCCGGATGACCAAAACCAAAGCGTACTGATTGTCGCAAGTATTAGCGATGCAAGTCTCAGGTTAAGACCATATACACCTACCCTGATTCGGATTCCCATAGACACATAGTCATACTACAAATGGAATTCCAAGGGGTCTATCTAGAGCGAAGCTGTTCCCGTACCATTGGCAAATAGAATCTCCTATCACACTTGCATGAGTATCCAATACCCAAATATATGAGAACTATGTCGTTAAGCTTCCATAACGCACACAAGTGTAATACTAGCCTATTCCGCATTATCGATGTCCAGTCTCAATAATACTACGACTAAGGATATTTAATGATTAAGCCTTACGTGGATTAGTACTGTCTCATATCTTATTAATCTGGTACTAATCATATGGACTTTTATCATTTATATATCCAGGTAATCCAATTACAAATGATAAAAGAGCAATTTCCTTTGTCACATAGTTAATTTTGTACAAGAACACCATGTTCTTTATAAAATAGTGATTCTATGGGTCATAATTATCCAACACGTTTCAAGGGCTGTACAGGAATGAGGTAGTCAAGTTCTGGGAATCATCCCAAAACCTTTGGTAGAGGCGAATCTTATAGGACCATCAAACAGAGATGAATTTATTTTCCCAGGTATGTCCAAAAGACTTGTGGAAATCATTAACTGTGCTGATGCTTTTATTGCTTTGCCAGGTGGCTTGGGCACGATGGAGGAAATTTTTATAGTGCTATCTTGGGCGAACCTGAACATACACCAGAAACTGATTGGACTATTTAACGCTGATGGATTTTATAAATTTCTTTGTGTGTTTCTTGATGAAGCCCAGAGAAATGGGTTCGTGTCAAAACCTGTTAAATATATCCTCTTCACTGCCAGAACTGACCATGATTTAATTGACAAACTTTTAGCCTTTGAACCACAAATTGACCCTATCATTTCCAAGATTAACTGGTTTGATAATGATCGTGGTAAAAAACGTCGGATAAATCTGGATCTTAACCTTTAATTTTCTTTTTAAGATGTAGAATTTCAGCTAACCAGATACTGTTTTCTAACTCTTCTTCTACTTTTTTAGACATTGGGGACAATATCTCAATTAGGTCTGGGGGAGGGGAATAGTTGACTACTATCTTGTTTTTTATTTTTTCGTTGTGTTGTTTTTATTTGATTTTTAGTCAAAAATTTTCAAAAAAATATTCAAAAAAAAATTAAGAAAATTTAAAAAAACTAAAAAATATATATTTTGAGTTTGTGTTTTTAATTTGACTAATTAGGTGAAATTGGTGTGAGATAGCTGAGTAAGGAATTTCCACTCCTGAGACGTATCTCAACCTATTTCGTAACAAGTTAATTTTTATTTATTTCCTTTTGAATTATTTAATTTGTGAATTCTCCATAATACTAACTAAAATGAATCTTCATATGCTAGTTTAATTGGAAGAAGCATCTAAAAAAGTGATGGAATTTTAAAAAAAATTATGTATATTAATAAAAAAAACATCTGAGATGTATATTAGTAAAAGTCTGAAGGGGTGTTTTAACACCTAGTGCCCTAAAACCAACTGGTTTGGGAGTCACTGGCCCAAATCTCGCTACATGGATTGAAGATGTTATAAAAAAAGTAATAAAAAAAATAAAAACATCTGAGATCCGAGTAATTAAGTCCGAATGGGTATTTTAACACCTAGTTCCCTAAAACTAACTGGTTTGTGAGTCACTGGCCCAAAGCTCGCTACATGGATTGAAGATGTTATTAAAAAAAAAGATATCTAAAATCCGAGTAATTAAGTCTGTAAGGGTGTCTTAACACCTAGTGCCCTAAAGTCAACTGGCTTGGGAGTCACTGATCTAAAGCTCACTACATGGGTTTAAGATATTGTAAGAAAATGAAATCAGAAAAAAAATTCCATTACTAAAAAAAGTATGAATTTTGATATAACTTAGGACAAAAATATTACTATCTTTTCAACTACACTTATGAATATTGTGGGAACAATGAGCTGATTAATACTTTGTTGGTTGTGTATATGGAGAATTGTAAAAATAATCGGAGAATTTACTTATTTAGTAATTTAGAAAGAAAGAAAACATCTATTAACTTGGTTAAGAAGCTTCACTTGTTTAGTCACTAACTTGTTTATTCTCTTTTCTTTTGTCTTTTTACTTTTATGTGCATTAGATTGACGTTTGTGGGTATCGTCACTGTAAGCCCTCACGAGACTACAACTCGTCCAATAGGGACACCTAGGGGTTTAAAGGCTTGTTGCATACGCTAAATGTAATCGTGATCCCTACGAAAATGGCTTAGTTTAATTTTAATTTTTTATTACATTTTATTTTGTTGTTTTGCTCGAGGACTAGCAAAATGTTAGGTTTGGGGGTGTGAAGAGTGAAAAATATATCAATATTTACCGCCCATTTTACTTAATATTTTGTATAGTTTCTCGAGTTTTATGAACGTTTTGATGTGTTTTAGTTTATTTTGCAGATAAAATAAAATCAAGACTTAATGGAATCAATCAGGACGAAATATGGAACAAATAATGGCAAAACCTAGACTTGAAATTTTGATTTTGGAGATTGGAAACTTGAAATGGCGTTCTAACGAAGTACATTTTCGGAAATTTCAACTTTGCGTAATTGTCGTAATTTGGCCATAACTTGTTATTCCGATATCGGATTGAGGTGATTCAAGTTATAGATTAAAGAAGACGCAAAGATCTACAACTTTGAAGTTCATAAGATTTTCGAATTCTGAAGTTTGCATTACCGAAAAATCCGGAAGTGTGTTATGTGTAATTATTAAAGTCATTTTCAAAAATAAAAAAATAAAAAAAAAAAAAAATAAAAAAATGGAAATTGTCAAACTTCCACTAAACATGCTTTCTTTGGGGATTTCTCCATGAAAACCTAAAAGAAAGTGTCTTGCATGTTTATTTAAGTTTTCTTGTATTTTCCCTTTATTTATTTAATAACTTTTTGAGTGTTTTTAATTACATCATGAGTAGGTAATCTCTTTTTGCTGGAGTCTGGGGGAAACTTTTAATATAATATTTTAGATTTACTCCCTTAGTTTAAATAAGTAAATTGAATTAATTATTTACCGCCTAAATGGCCGGTTTTATATTATTGGACTTAGTTTATGCCTATATGGTCGGTTTAGGTGCTAATCCTGTTACCGCCTACATGGTCGGTTTATATGATTTTGTTACCACCTATATGATTGGTTTTAATATAATTAATTCAAGAAATGATTAATTGATAAGGGAGTAATCTATATTTGAAGTATTAAAAGTGAAACCCGTAGCTCCATCATTTTCTTTTATTGTTGAAATTTTCTTTACTTTTTAGTTTTCCATTAAGTTATTCTATTTAACTATGCATTTTGTAATTTTAGGTATGTTTTGTAACTAAACATATTATCTAGGGGTGTGATGAATTCCAATATCACCGGTTTATAAAGTTGGTTATTTTATATCTTGGGTAATATAAAGGTTTATTTATTGAGTCTTAAGCTTAATGCTTCTTGTTAACTGACCATTAATAAGATTGATTTGGTAAACTTAAAATGAACTTGGAAAATGTATTTTAGGTTTAGCCTTAGACTCAATAGCTTACGATCTCCCATTGGCAAGAGACTCTTAGGTAAATTTCCTTACAGGATAGGAATATACCTGTCGGGCGGGGGTAGCCATAACTGGAACTTAATCTTAATGAATTCAGATAACTTGGTTAACATATGAATATAGTTAATTGGGTTACACTGGGTGTTTGCATCTGACCATCGGAAGAGGCTTTTGCATGTTTTTATGTTCCAGGTTATAAACCGATATATTGTACAAACATGAGATCACTGGCCTAAAGCTCGTTACATGGATTAAAGATGATATAAAAAAAAATCACATACCTCACTTTGCGCAGATTGTAGTAGACAAAACAATTTTAGATAGTCAGGTTGGTTTGACCCATAAACAACTTAGAATTGAGACAAACTCACCTAGTTAATAACTTAGAATCGAAGCTGTTTGCAGAGCTATTCACACACACACTCAGAGTCTGATTTAGATACTTTGTTCAAAGGAAAGGATTTTAGTTGTAGTTTGCATTTTGAAGGTTCCTTGAACTTTGTTGCTAGACATTCTCTGAGGACATTGTATATAAAGCTATTATTTTCTTTTATTTTATTTATTTCTTTCCTTTTGTCTTTTTACTTTTGTGTGTATTTCATTGACGTTTGTGGGTATCGTCACTGTAAGTCCTCACGAGACTACCACTCGTCCACTAGGGACACTTAGGGGTTTAAAGGCTTATTGCATACGCTAAATGCAACTGTAATCCCTACGAAAGTGGCTTAGTTTAATTTTATTTTTAAAGTTATTAATTTTATTTTATTTTGTTGTTTTGCTTATGGACTAGCAAAATATTAGGTTTGAGGGTGTGATGAACGGAAAATATATCACTATTTACTGCCCTTCTGACCTAATATTTTGTATGGTTTCTTGGGTTTTATGAACTTTTTGATGTGTTTTTATTTATTTTACAGATAAAATAAAATCGGGAATCAATTGAATCAATCAGGATGAAATATGGAATAAATAAGGGCAAAATTTGGGCTTGACATTTGGATTTTGGAGGTTGGAAACTTGAAATGGCGTTCTAACGAAGTAGAATTTCGAAAATTTCAACTTTGCGCAATTGTCGTATTATGGCCATAACTTTTTATTCCGATATCGGATTGAAGTGATTCAAGTTCCAGATTAAAGAAGACTCAAAGATCAACAAGTTTGACGTTCATAATAATTTCAAATTCTAAAGTTTTCATGACAGAAACGGATAAAATATCCGTAAGTGTGTTATGTGTAATTATTAATGTCATTTTCAAAATAAAATAAAATAAAAAATGGAAATTGTCAAACTTCCACCAAACATGCATGTTTGGTGGAGGATTTGGTGCCATGTTTTGTGCTACATTTGGTGCCATGTTTGGTGGAGAAATTGGTGGAGAAATTTGTGGAGAAATTGGTGGAAAAATTAGTGGAGGCAAAATTTTTCCTATAAATTCCAAGCTATTTCATTTGTAAATTTCATACTTTCCTTGGTTTCTTAATAAGGAATTAAGGATTGTATCTTGTGTGTTTTATTTAGTAGTTTTGTAATGTATTTTTATTTTTAGTAATAATTGTTTGTTTGTTTTTACTTACTTTTATGTTTAGTAGTTAGTTTCTACTGGGGAAGGGTGAAACATTTAATATGATAAGGTAGATTAATCTTACTTAATTTATAATATGGAAATTGTAATTTAATAATATGGATTAAAGTTGATACTGCCTTAATGGCTGGTTTTATTTATTTGACATAATGTGACACCGCCTATATGGTCGGTCTTTAGGTGACAGATGATTACCGCCTATATGGCTGGTTTATGGATAAATAATAACACCGCCTTTATGGTTGCTTTGACTTAAATGGGTAACACTGACAATTTCTATATTATAATATAGTGAGATTTCTACATTTGAAATATTAAAGGTGGATCCCATAACCCCAGTATTTTATTTTTATTCTAGGGAAGTGATGAAGCACAATATTCATGAGTTTTATAATTGATTAATTATTTTATGTGTGATGCTTTGGCTTGTTTATTGAATCTTAAGCTTAATAATTCTTGTTAACTGGCCATTAATAAGATTGATATGGTAAACTTAATATGAACTTGGAAAATGGATTTTATGTTTCAGTCTTAGATTCAATAGCTCACGATCTCACCTTGAGGCAAGAGACTCTTAGGTAGATTTTCTTCCAGGATAGACATATACATGTCGGGTGGGGGTAGCCACAATTGGAACTTGAACTTAATAAATTCAGATAACTTGGTTAACATAGACATATGATTAATTGGGTTATTCTGGGTGTTTGCATCTAACCATCGGAAGAGGTTTTTACATATCTTCGTGTAAGAGGTTAGCAAACTGATTTATTACACATATATAAGAGAATCAATTCATTTTTAGAATAATATTGTGTGGAATCACAACCCTAGATATTTGTGTCTTTTGTTTATTTTCCTTATTATTTTCTTTTGAGTATTTATTTATTTATTTAACAAATCCACATTCAACCAACCAATCAGCAATCATTCCCTTCTCCCTTTAATTAGATACCTATAAATAAATAGTATCAATAATTAATAACGGCAATAGAAATTAAGTCCTCATGGGATCAATATTTTTATACTACTTGAACGATACGTGCGGTTGTGTTTTGTGTGTGATTTCACCGATCAGGCTAGACTTACTGTGAATTTAAATTATTATGTCTTATACAAAATATTATTGTCTTATGATTCTTATCTTTATTCTGTTGAACTCTTTGGTTCGGCTATCTTGCTGTTTCGTGATTATCTATCTTGTCGGATGTTATTCTTTATTTGTTCAAATCCTTACTGGGCTCTAAGTTAAGCGGTGATCGCATGCTTCCCAAGTCTGGTTAGGTGTCTATATACTTACTAAAGTAAGGCTACTGGAATTAAGAATTGTCATTTACTCTGTCGGAACCTGAGTCGACTACTCCATGACTCGGGGTCCACAACCTTTATCAACTATTCTGAAGTCTCCATTTACTCTTTCTGTATCCTTATTTATTGTATCCATATCCTG
This sequence comes from Zanthoxylum bungeanum, assembly GCA_019454045.1. Taxonomy (NCBI): domain Eukaryota; kingdom Viridiplantae; phylum Streptophyta; class Magnoliopsida; order Sapindales; family Rutaceae; genus Zanthoxylum; species Zanthoxylum bungeanum. The sequence continues at coordinate 6,246 of SKCR01027105.1, read as the reverse complement.
TCTTTAGGCTCTAAGTCATACTACCAAGGCTAGTGGCAGTTCATTCATATTGGCTACTTCCTGGATCTCTACTCTCGCTATACGCTACAACTATGCAATTTAATCTTACTCATTTGTGCTGGTAATCTTGTCAAGTCCTGAGTACCTCTAATCTCATGGATCTATCCTCTTAAACTTACGTGGATCTCTATTGGCATTGGTCTAATCTAAGGATTCTTACTGGTACTGTAAATTTTCTAATCTATGATCATGTCAGGTTCTTTCTTTCTAACTTCAAAAACTTCCTTGGACATTTTCTAGGTGATCTATCTTTCAATTTTATTTGTTTATGTCTTAGGATATAACATTATAGGTACTGCACTTCTTACGTTATCTCTATCTATGCTGATAAAGTCTGGGATAAGCTTTTACATCTCGATGGATATTAATGTCCTTGTTCCAGTACTATATGTCCTGGTAGAGCCTATTACTCTTGAAAGAGAGGTATGAGATAGACTTCGTCAAGGCAGGTTCCTTGACTAATATCACTGAGCGTTTGGAATATGGGTTTGGGATTCTAGAATCTCTACATCATTTTTGGTATCTCATGTTTATTGGAACTTCCCCGACTAATTCTGATTTCTTACTTCTCTTATCTTTCTGACTATCCTTCGTGATTCGAGAAACTTTCTATCTATACGTGGTACTCAAAGGCTATTGAATCCGGTTGGAAGAATTTCTGAGGATGAAAGGAATCTTACTTGGAGGGAATGAACCTTATATAGGTCTCTCTAGCACTATTTCTTACTCGAGTTTGCTACTTTGCTATATTACTATAAGTTCTGGCATTTTTTTATCTATCTCAATCTCTTATTGCCTCTGGTTACTTAAGCACCTATGCATCATTCCTTACTTTCCTTATAGTTTTTTTTTTCACTCCTTTAGGTGGATATTATCAAAACTTTACTATATATTCTCATACTTTGTCTTGAACTTTTGATAATAAGTCAGGATAACTATAGTAGGATTCTCAACTTGGATAAAAAATATAGTTACTTTCATAAGGGAGAATATTCGAATAGCTGACTTGAGGACGTACTCGAGGATCATATATTGGAGAGGTAGTGCATCGTATACTAGTACCCCGGGCATAATACATATACAAGACCCCAACACTCTACCCACTGAATTCAATGACTCCCTAGACCATGCTCTGATACTATCTTTGTAACATCCCCCTCTCGAGGATGCTACCGGCAGGGAATAGACTGACCTATTCCCCTACGCCTCTGACTTTTTGACTATGATCAATACTAATAACTCATCTCAAATATAAACACATGCATAGGGACCATTGCCCAATCTCAACAACATAGAATGCAACTCAATGTTCATAACCGTATACTTAATAACAATACAGTTTACAATTCTGTTTATAAACACTTGTACTCAATACACACACAATCTCTACTATACAACATGTACGATGCAAGACTTTACCTAAAATCTGACTGAAATATAGCTCTGACTCAGCTGGAGGACTCAACACCCTTGTGACTACCATCGATATCCATCCTCTCGAGCTCGTCCTCCGGGTATTCCTGTAAAACAGAGAAACTAAGAGTGCGGGGTTAGATCATTTGAACGACCTAGTGAGTGGACGATTTAAAACTCAAAACTAATATACTTATGAAAATCCATTGTTCTAAAACTGAAATATTTTTCAAGAAATCTGTATTTTCTGAAAACTCTTTCTTTTTTGAAAATAAATCTCTTTCTGGAAAAACCTTTCTGAAAACCTTTCTTTCTGTCTGTAAAGCTCTCAACTTTTCTAAAAAAATGAGTTCTTTCTAAATCTCTTTCATAAAACTTATCATTTCTGAAAATTATATCGTTGAAACCTCTGTCTCTTAAAAACATGATGTATAAGGGTGTTACGTTTCGCCGTCTCCCCATACGCCGAAATTGAAAACGATATCTCTGAAAAACCTGACGTATAAGGGTGTTACGTCTCGCAGTCCCCCATACGCCTAAACTAGTGGTCTTGGGGCGTTATATCTCAGTGTCCCCTAAGCCACTGAACTAGAGCCACATGTGCGGATCAATGCTATCATCTCTACTCTGAATCTAGGGACTAGGGGCGTTATGTCTCGCTGTCCCCCTAACCCTGAAATCTAGGATCTATGGGCATCTGTCATCCCTAGTCCTGAACTACGTGTGCACACATTCTGAATCTCTCAATTCCAGTATTTGTACCAGGTTACAAGTGGGGTGGGTTTTTCCCCAATGCATCCGAAAATCAAAGAAATCATGCTTTTAAATCAATCTTTCTAAAAACATTATCAATTATAAAACAACAGAAATAACTTTGGCTAACGCCCTAAAGTGCTTAAAAATAAGCCTTAAATCAAACAATTATGTAAAATCAATTTGAGAAAAGGGTCCACTCACAGATTTGGAATTTGGCTGGCATTTCTTGTTTCACCGAAGTGTTGGTTATTATCTAGGTCCCAAGATCAAACAAGACATGAAATTAATGAGTGAATACACCAACGAAGATAGCGGAATACTTACATCGGTCGGTTGAGTCGATTTGAAGACGATTGAAGCCGCAAAACCCACTGGTTTGGTGCGCCCACTGCTGCAGTTCATGCTCATTGGTTTGGCAGTTTCGGGTCTCATTTCGAAGCTCCAAACTCCGTCGGATGAGTCCCGCCTCATTGGTGAACCTCCCTACCACCTTCGCAAGTCTCGTAGTGTGCTAGCACTTGCGGATTTTGCCACAAAAACCCAACTCTTGCTTCCCTTATTCACGCCATTTTGGCTTCAAAAACCAGTGAGCATTTTCATGCTTTGGGCGTGAGTTTGAAGAGAGAAAAAGAGAGAAGAAAGTTGTGTAATTAGTTTCCAAAAGTGTAAATCAATTTTTCATTTTATATTTTCAAAATATAAAAAATGATTTACCATTTACTTTAATTCAAAATCACGTAAATGTTGGAGCCAAAAAGCTAAAGATGCTTTCCAACCACTTGCATCAACTATTCACATCAACTTTAAGTCATATCAACTTTAATAAAGTGACATGTCTTTCAATCAATCAATCACATTAATCAATCACATCACTCAAAGTGACATTTGATTTGACGCTTGATGTGACGAATGATTTGACGCTTGATGTGACGAATGATTTGACGCTTGATGCGACTTGCGTTGCCGCACTCGAATTCGAAATATGAATGCGCTCGCAATCACACTCGGGCTCGGGTTCGCTAATTCCAAATTAATGATTTTTCCGTCGCGTCGTAATTAAATGATTACGCCTAGCGAATTCACTATTCACGTCGCTAACGAATTAATTATAAATTTATTCGTTCGCCCGAATTAAAATCTAATTTTAATTCCGCGTCGAAATCTAATTTCGTTTAATATATCGAATATATTAATTTAATCGATTAATTCCAAATTAATCGTTATCTCTCTCTAGACGATATTTTATCCTAGATAAAATATCTCTGTAATTAATCCTAGATTAATTTTCTCTTTCTTCTACATAATCCCAGATTATTTAAGAGTGCAAGTTATGCGTCATCGGTGGATTATCGGGAAGCGACCCATGAGATCCCCGGATACGTGGGCAGTAAATACGGTCGTCGGTGTATCCGAATCACGTACGTACCAAGTACTACGTTCTACCGATTTACGAGACAAGGTCGACTCCTAGCAAAGCACCAAGTCTACCCAATTCTCCGGACATATCCATTTAAGAATATTAAGATCTGTATCAAGCGTAGTATACCATTGTATTGTGCATATCGGCCCAGTATCGGATAGTCACGTGCTAGGGCTGGGGCTGGATAAGTGTATGCCCCGTCCGAAACACATATCGGATGTCTGGTAACATAGTCTCTATAATCAGATATTCATGACCTGGTCACAATATCCCGATAGGATGCGCATCACTCAAGAGCACTAGTACCGTATCCTGCGTGACATCATCTCCACTATGACTGAAGTGATACTTCCGTCATGACATCACACCCAATACACTACGACTCTCTGATAAACCCAGAAGTGGTGTACGCAGAACCGGTTAAAGCCCTGTACTACCAAGACCAAAGTCTATCGATTATCGTAAGTATTAGCGATGTAAGTCTCAGGTTAAGACTATACACACCTACCTTGATTTCGGCCTCCCATAGACACATAGTTATAATACCAATGGGATTCCGAGGGGTCTATCCAGAGCGAAGCTGTTTCCCGTACTATCGGTGAAACACGACCTCCTATCGCACTTGCATAAGTATCCGATACTTATATATATGAGAACTATGCCGTTGTGCCCTCACAACGCACACAAGTGCAATACTAGCCTATTCCGCATTATCGATGTCCAGTCTCGATAATACTCCGGCTAGGGATATTTAATGATTAAATCTTCAGGGATTGATACTGTCTCATATCATTCTCAATCCAGGAATTAATCATAGGGACCTCTCTTCATTTATATATCTATGGTGATCTAATCACAAATGATGAGAGTGAAATTTCCTTGTCACATAGTTAATTTGCTACAACAACACAATGATCTGTGCAAATAGTGACGCTATGGGTCATTTTGTCCAACACGAAGGAAGTTGTGGTTTCTGCGATGATTTTGTGTTCCTTGGAGCTTGGAAATCATCATCCTCTCATCCAAATTCCCATGAGAGTGAAGAATATTTGGAAAGCCTTATTGAACCCTAACTCACGTTTTTTACTAGGGAAAGAAGAGGGAATAATATCCTTTTTATAGGTAAATGATCTGATTTTTATAATGGAATGGGTGGCTAGGATTGTGCTACATCACCTTATTTTAGGCCATTCCTGAATTCTACTATAGTAGTTACGAAAATCTCGATTTGTGACCTTCTTTTGATATGAGTTTGGAACAATTCCTAACAGAATGGTTGTAGGTCTCGATTTTAGCTTTTCAACGATATACAATTCATAAAAATTGAAGATTGTATGAAAATATTATACCCCAAATACTAAGGGCCGTTTGGAATAGAACGTAAGCTAAATTCCGCATCGGAACTGTAAGGAATTTTTCGAATTTCCAAAAAGTAATTTCATGAGCATATACATGCTTAAACATGATTCATATCATGTATCATGCCTCTCATAATATAATAGTTGTCAGGATTACTGTGGTGTTACATATGAATATATGTTTGTGTATAGGTAAAATTAAGTTAAAAGTATATGGTTTATATAGGTATATATTTAAGTAAGTAATGTGAATTCAAGTTGTTTGAGATAAGAGAGATTCTATGATATTGATAGTCTGAATTGTGAACATATATTTTGATTTATTTTTCAAATCATAGTATTTGATTTTTGGCATAAAAGTGTTTTGAAAAGAAAAATGAAAGGAAAGAATAAAGAAAGAAAGCTTTCAGATATTTTGATTTTGATTATAAAGGATAAAGAAATGTTTCCGCCTCGATGCTTAACTCACGTTTTCATATTTTGAGATTTGTCGATATATTTCCGTCGAGGTGCTTGATAATATGTTTCTGTCTTGGCGCTCGAAAAATATTTTGATGTTTTTAAACTGTAAAACTTTATTTCCCTCTAGACGCTTGAAAATCTATTTTTGTCACTGTGCTTGATGATTTTATGTTTTTGACCCCCCTTGGCTCTTCTATATGTTTCGTTCCGGATTGGCCAGGGCACTTGTTATGGGGTCCAGACCATCAGAAAATGGATGGCCCACTACCCTGTCGACATGGTCCGTACACTGTCCGGTCTGGGCGCGGCTAAACAGTGGACGCTCGATACGTATTTTGAAAGTTTGCATCAAAGATTTATTTTTGATTTACACATTTATGTTTTATGGGAAAATGATTTCAAAAGAATTACATTTTGATTTTGATGCATTTCGATATTGTTCATGATATTATACGATATGATATGTTTCTGTCACAGCGCTTGTATATGGTTTTTACAGTTTTATAATTTGATATGATATGTTTTCGCTGTGGCACTTGTATAGGGGTTTGTCCAACTGTAGTGGGCCGACCAAACCCTATGTCAACAGGGGATCATTTCATTCATTGTCCGATCTGTGCACGCAATTTGGGCATTGGGCGCTTGTTCTGTTTCGTCCAGCTGCGTTATGCTGGATGCTCGATATGGATTTACGATGATGGATTTTGAAACTGATTTTTTTACAATAAAAGAGTTTTTCAAATGTATTTTCGAAATGGTCTTTGAAAGAGATCGTTT
>SKCR01027104.1:0-43140 GCA_019454045.1 Zanthoxylum bungeanum | reverse complement strand
CAAGTTCAGCTTCGCCACCACCATCAAAATCAGCATCACCATCACCACCACTAGGTGCTTCCCCTCCTCCCGACCAATCTAAATACCCGCCTCCCCCTTCACCTGGCCAAGCATCTCCTCCCCCTGCGCCTCCTCCTCCTTCTGCTGATCAATCCAATCAAGGAAATCATGTCCCGCCCTCAAATGGAAACATTGATTCCGGGGCCTCTAAATGGGCTCCACCAGCACAACCTGGTTCCCCTCCACCCCCTTCATCATCTCAATCTGTAACCCCATCAACACCAAATGAGAATAATTCACCAAATGAACTTACCCCTGCATCAAATTCCAAGTCTCCCACTTCAGAATCATCACCGGAAGGATCTTCCTCGTCCTCAAGTTCTCAGATCAAGAAAACTCCTACTACCGATTCAGAAAACTCCAGTGCATCCGGAGAGAGCTCAAATGAAAATGATAAGGTTATCATTGGTGCAACAGCAGCTGGTGTGTTTCTCGTTGCATTAGTTGCCATCCTTTTTGTAGCCAGGGGAAGGAGAAAGAGACGAGGCACCTATGCTGGCTATTACATACCTCCCCCCAACAACTTTAATGAAAAAGCAGGTCATTTTTAATTTTTTGTCTCCCCCTGTTTTGAGGTTCGCAATGGAATATTATGAAGTTTAAATTTTGTTTTTTTTTTTTTTTGCCTTCGATAATGTAGCTCATGTATACCAAATGGGAAATTCTGGCCCAGTAGACACCTACTGTGGCTTTCAAACACCGCAAATGCACAGCTATGGGAGTCAAAGAGAGGGTGGTGGTGGGTACCACGGCGGGGGACCAGACTCTGGTGTTTTAGGTGGTTCTAAGTCCTTTTTTTCCTATGAAGAGATGATGGAAATAACAGATGGATTTTCTCAGGAAAATGTTATTGGTGAGGGAGGCTTTGGATGTGTTTATAAGGGGAGCCTACCAGATGGGAAAGTGGTGGCTGTCAAGCAACTCAAAGCAGTGGGCAAGGGGAGAGAGAATTCAGGGCTGAAGTTGAGATTATCAGCCGCGTTCATCATCGACACTTGGTCTCTTTGGTGGGCTATTGCATTTCCGAGAAAAACAGATTGCTTATCTATGAATTTGTTCCAAATAATAATCTCGAGCATCATTTGCATGGTAAGTGAACTTTTCAAAATTTTCATTGTCAAATCAATTTTATGTTCTCATGGCGATATTGATTATTGTTGTCAGGTAAAGGACAGCCGGTGCTGGAATGGACCAAAAGAGTCAAGATTGCTCTTGGGGCTGCCAAGGGCCTGGCATATTTACATGAAGATTGTATGTATCTATTTGTTCTTTCTGCGACTTATTGACAAAAAATCGCTTTCATTTTGATTCCCTAGCTATTTGCTATTTCATGTTCCAACCCATTTTGCAACTATAGAATGTCCAGTATTTGTCATATCTAGCATCGTGCATGTTGCCTGAAGAACTTACTGAAGGATACCGCAATGTCTCTTGATGGTCAATACATTGATGACTGATGCTTCATCATTGAAGATTTATTCAAATAGATAACTCTGGTGTATTTTCCATATGCAAGCTATATGGCATGATATTTTACAGCAAATGAAAAATATATTAGATATGACATCTTTCTTCATTGTCAAAAAAAAAAAAATGTTTCAAAGTTCCAATTGGAATCAACTATAAGTTGATTTATATAATTGAATCGCCGATTTACTTTCAGTTATTTGATTTATTTGCAGGTCATCCAAAAATTATTCATAGGGACATTAAGTCAGCAAACATCCTGTTGGATGAAGTTTTCGAAGCACAGGTTGCTGATTACTGGTTTCTTTTACAAGTACTTTTCTTTTTCTCTGCTGCTCCTCAACATGGCATTAATATATGAATTGCTTCGTATACAGGTTGCAGACTTTGGACTTGCCAGACTGAATGATACCACTCAGACATTTGGGTAGGTTTAAATCGTATAGAACAGCTGATTTCTTTTGCAAATTGGAGTTATTCTGTTTTGTTTTATTAGTCTCCTTCCTTGTAGGTTTTAGGCCCTTGAAACTATTAAAAATCTTATTACTATTGTGATTCTCTAATCACTGAAGAGTGTTTACGAGTAAAAACTGAATTCTTATTATTATAAGAACAGAATATACAAGTGTTTGAAAATTTACAAAAAATATCATTATTTACACTCTCTAAGCTTTCTTGCCTTGAATCTTAATATTTTTGGATGGTTTGAGCTCTCAAATGCGCATCCTATTTATAGTAAAATTCTGGTTCATATTGCCAACAAAGGAATGTTGTGATTCTCTGATCACTGAAGAGTGTTAATGAGGAAAACCGATTCTATTACTACAAGAATAGAATTTACAATTATTACAAACTTTACAAAAAACCCCACTTTCTCCATACTTTCAAATCTTTCTTCACTTGAAGCTTTATGTTTTTGGGATGTCTAAAACTCACAAATGAGCTCTGTATTTATGGTAAAAATCAAGCTTAAAAAATTCAAACATATAAATAGTGATGCACATAAAGTAGTTTGGAAGCTTGCTTCATTGTCGAAAGTTGGTGCACCAGTTTCAATCCCAGCTAAAGTTGCCTTGGATGGTTATGCAATGCTGGTGATGATGCAGCTGGATCCTTCAATTCTCCCCTCCAGTTGCATCCGAAAAGATTATTATCTGACAGTTATCCCGGTTATAACTCTGCACAACTCTAGCTTGTCCTGAGTAACCACTTTGTTAACATATCGGCTGGATTCTCATATGTATGGATCTTCACTAGTCTCAGCAGTAGTTGATCTATCACCTCGCGTATCCAATGATAGCGAATATCAATGTGTTCGTCCGGGAATGATACATTGAGTTCTTGCTCAAGTCCATAGCACTCTGACTATCACAATACATCTTGTATCCTGTCTGCTTGATCTCTAATTCTTGGAGAAAATGATTTAACCATAACATTTCATTTCGTGATTCGGCTGCTGCAATATACTCAGCTTCTGTTGTGAAATGAAGAAATCATTTCTTCAGGCTGCTCCATGTAGATTTCTTTATTTAGATCACTATGATAACTCGGATTGAAGCCATTTTTACAATTGGTGAAAAAATTTCATCAAAGTCTATTCCTTTTTTTTGTAGGAATCCTTTGACTACTAACCGGACTTTTTGTTTCACGACATTTCCGCTGCCATCTTTCTTTAGCTTGAATACCCATTTGTTCTTCAGTGCCTTCATGCCTTGCGGGAGCTTGACTATCTCATAAGTATGATTCTTCTACAGATATTCAATTTCATCATGCTTTGCGTGCATACATTTTCCTTTGTCTTTATGGGATACAGCTTCCTTGAAACTTTCTGGCTCTCCCTCGTCAGTAAGCAGAATATAGTCAGATCCTGAGTATCTGATTGATGGAATCAGGTCTCGCTCAGATCTTCGTACTAGAGGTTCAGTGGCTTCTGGAGGTCTGTCGTCATCCAGATATGTGGATGATCTTGTAGCCTCTGATGGAGCGAATTGCAGCTCCCTCTGCTCAACATCATCTTCCTCCCCTAGTTCTGCTTCTGACATATCATGCACACCATCATTATTTGTGGTTACTCGTGTTGGTGCTGGGATTGTGTCTGAATTTGAATCGATTTTGTCGGCACTAGAATTAGAAGATATCTTGAGCTTTTTAATATTTTATATAGTCTAGTCTTCAAGAAACACTACATCCCTACTTCTGATGACCTTCTTTTCCTTCGGGTCCAATAACCTGTATTTGAATTCCTCGTCTCCATAGCCTATGAAGATGAATGGAGTAGTCCTTGCATTGAGCTTATGCCCGAGCTCCTTGGATACGTGTGCAAAGGCTAAACAGCCGAGTATTCTAAGGTGAGAATATGAGGGATTCTTACAAGATCACACTTTCTCTGAAATCTCAAAATTCAATGGTACAGATGGTGATATGTTGATCAAGTAGTAGGCGGCACGAACATATTCTCCTCAGAATGGCTTTGGTAGCTTAGCCATACTGATCATGCTTATGACTTTTTTCCATATTGGTGCGATTCATTTTTTCAGCATCACCATTATGTTGTGGAGTGCATGGAACAATCTTTTCATGTCGAATGCTGTAGCTTCCACAGTAGGCATCAAACTCCCTGGAAGTGTATTCTCCTCCATTATCTGTGCGGAGGCACTTCAGTTTCTTCCCTGTTTCACGTTCTACCATGACATAGAACAATTTGAAATAATCCAGGACTTGATCCTTTGTTTTCAAAAAATACACCCACACTTTCCTAGAAGCATCGTCAATGAAAATTAGAAATTATTTGTTATCGCCTAGTGAATTAACCTCCAAGGGACCACAAACATTATAGTGCACCAGATTGAGCAACTCTGTCTTCTTGTAGAAGCGAATTTAAAATAGACTCTATGTTGCTTACCGAATAGACAGCGATTGCAAGGATCTAGAGCAGCATTCTTGGAGACAATGATTAAATCCTTCTTTGTCAAGGTAGACAACCCTATTTCACTCATGTGAACGAGTCTCTGGTGCCACAGATTTTGAGAAGCCTATTGTTCAGCTACATTGAGGCTTTCTGCACATATATTCACATGAATCTTGTATAAAGTGCCAAATATATCCTTGGGCGACGACCATGGCACCTTTTATCATTTTCCATGTGCCATTGCTAAAGTGGCTAGCATAGCCCTGTTTGTCAAGGGCAACCCCAATAGTAGATTAAGCCGAAGTTCTGGAACATATATCATCTCCTTCAGGGTTATTGTATACTATGTATTTGTCCGCATTTGACTTTCACCAATTCCCACTATCTGAGAGGAACTGGTATTTCCCATCTTCACTGCTCCAAAGTCTTCTGTTTTGTATGTTGTAAAGAAGTCCATGTGATGGGTGACGTGGTAGGATGCTGCAGTATCGACCACCCACTCAACATCTTGAGTTGCGGTGTGAAGGCATGTTTCTTCCTAGCTGGAGCTGATAGATACATCTCCTGAGGCAACTACTAATGTCTCTGTATCATTGTTCTTCGGTTGAGAATTGCCTTGACCCTTCACTCGTTGCAGCTTTCAGTAATTCTTCTTTAAGTGGCATTCTATGCCACAATGGTAGCACTTGTAAGTAGGCTTTCTTCCGTCTATGGATTTGCCTTTACTTTTGCTTCTACCTCTCCCTCTACCTCGATTTTTATCTTGTTGTCTTCCTCGATTCTCCGTGACAGGGGCTTATGTTTGATCTGTGCCCATGTCTTTTCTTCCACCATCCTTATTTAAAACGGTATCTTTTACCATATGCATGGTAAGTTTTCATCCTGGAGCCGAATTACTGAGAGTAACCACCAATTTTTCCATGCTATCAGGAAGAGAACTGAGTAGTAAAAGGGCTTGAACCTCATCTCCCAGATGCATGTCTACTACACACAACTGGTTCACCAGGATTTGGAACTCATTGGTGTGTTCTGCAATGGAAGTTCCACTCCGTAGCTTCAGGTTCACCAAACGCCTCATTATTAAGGCTTTATTCCGAGCTATCTTGGTCTGGAACATGTCTTCCAATTTTATCCACATTTCGTTAGCATTTGTATCATATGCTACGTGCTGGAAGACACAGTGGCCGATCTACTGCCTAATCTGACACAAAGTTCTGTTATTGAGTTTATTAAAGTCATGTTCTTTAACAGATTCTGGTCTCACTCCCTTCTCCTCGATAATATCGAACAGATCTTTGCAGTGCAAATAATCTATCATTCGAGGCCTCAATGGGGAGTAATTGGTTGCTGTCAGCTTGATCATTGCATCAGAGGATGAATCTTCCATTAAAGTTTAAAATGAAAATAGGAAAGAATCATGACTGATTTTCACAAATCGGAGGTCACAGTTGCGTCCGGAACGGTCGATAATGGTGGATTTGACACTTTGTTGGTCCAAATCCGACATAGGGGCCGATTTATAAATTTCTAAACCTTCTGGGGCTAAAATGTAAATTTCAAAGACTTCAGGGGGCTCAATGAAATTTACCAGACGTGACACGTGATAGCTGACGTGGCAAAAATGGGACCGGATGCTGACGTGGCAGATGATGTGGCTGCTGACGTGGCGCTGACTGTGCGCTGACTGTGCACTGATGTGGTCGTCTCCAACCTCCAGCAGGCGAGTGTGGCGTGTGGCAGCTTCATTCCCTGGCACGTGAAAGCGCGTGTGGCTTTTCTGGAGGAATTGCTTGTAATTTTTTCTTACATTTTTATTTGTCCCAAGATAGTTTCAATTTCGAAGAAAAGTACCTATTTTTGGAAGGGAAGAAATAAGTTGTGAACTCGTTGAGAGATTAGGACTGAAGCTACAAATCTTTGTGTCCGATAATGTATCAATGCTTAATATGGCTTTCAGGTATTTGGCACCAGAGTATGCATCAAGTGGAAAATTAACTGATAGATCAGATGTATTCTCATTTGGAGTTGTGCTGCTTGAGCTTATAACCGGGCGCAAGCCAGTTGACCCAACTCAGCCTTTAGGGGAGGAGAGTTTGGTTGAATGGGTATGAATTTGAAATAACAATAATAATTACACTTCTTTGATGGCTATGCCCTTGATTTCGTATAGTATACTTGGTTCTCTGTGAACGTGTTGTTCTGATTTTGGCAGGCGCGACCTGTGCTTGTTCGTGCCATTGAAACTGGTGAATTGAGTGAACTAGTTGATCCACGGCTTGAAAAGCATTATGTGGAGAGTGAAATGTTTAGAATGATTGAGGCTGCTGCGGCATGTGTTCGCCATTCTGCTCCAAAGCGTCCCCGCATGGTTCAGGTAATAGTACTACTAGTCTGAATTTGATCTGTTTTTATTTCAGCTGGTCTTATTTTCAGCATTGGAATGGAGAATTTTTAGAGTTGAACAATGTAACTTTTTCTTATTCTGTTGTAGGTGGTGAGAGCATTGGACAGTGAAGGAGAAATGTCTGATCTCAGCAATGGAGTGAAATATGGTCAGAGCACTGTTTATGATTCTGGGCAATACAATCAAGACATAAAGATGTTCCGGAAGATGGCACTTGGCTGCGGAGACAGCTCTGAGTTCAGCGGAGAATACACTTGCAGGGACGCATCCCATGGACACTCAGGTTCATTTGTATCTCAAGGGACTTCGAGAGAGTTCACAAGTGGTGAGTCAGAGACTCGAGCCATTAACCAACATTCTAGTGAGCAGAGATACAACATTGGTCATCGGTCTTAGCCTCAAGGAAATTTACTGTCTGCTAGCTAGATTCTTCTTCACATTTTACCTTACACATACAAATTACAATACTGGGACAGGCCAAATCACACTTGTAATATTTGATTTACCTGATCCAAAATTCATTAGCGTGTAAAACAAAATTATTTTATGTTAAATAGTGATGCATTCTTTAGTTCGCTCGAATGATTTAGCAGAGAATAGGAAAGATTACAAGGGTGATTTTTATTTTTACTCTTATTTTCTTTTTGGTTGATTAAATATGTTGTCATTAGAGCGAGTGATGCAAATCCTACGAGAACAAAACACGTGGAACTCACAACCAGATTGAAAACATTGTCAAGGATTGTCAAGAAAGGTTGGAAAGATCGAAACCCTTGAGAAATAAAATCTCAAAGACCCTGATTGCTTGAAACGCCATAAAGGTCAACAATGTCTTTGATAAGTCTGCAATTCTTTCAAGAACAAGTTTAAGGATCAATTCACTCACGAATTTTATTTATTCAAATCACCAAAAATTATGTCTAGATTAAATAAAAAAAAAAGTTTGTTTAAATAAAAAGCCAATCCTAATCTTACTCAAATAAAGTAACCTAAATTAGAATCCAAAATATTATGGAAAACAAAAGTTACCCTAGGGTTATCCAAACTTAATAAGGACCCAAGTTATGTTTGTTACAAAACAAACTTAAAGACCAAGTAAGATACCACACATTTAACTCCCCTAAATAACCCATTAAATAAAGGACACATATACATGCGCTGTTATAATGACTTAAAATCAAACCATGTTATATTTTAAATGTATTTAAAATGACAAACTAAATGATTAAAATAACCCAAGCGCATTAAAGCATAACATGCGCATAATACTTGTAGGACTTGGTATTTAAATGGATCAAGCTTCATCTTATCTAACTTGAATGATGTTAAAAAAGGTTGGTTCCTCTTGATTTGTGCATGTCTTGAATGTTGATTTCTTGTTTGTACAAGTTGATGAAGATTCTGCCTGAACATATCCTTGCATTGCTTTTTTGATCTTCTTATCTCTGGATCTTGTAATAAGTCCATTAGGAACTTGCAATGGATCTTTAAACATGCGGACTTGAGCTTCATCACCTTGGATTGCATCATTCCCCTTCTCCTCAAAAGGATTCGACCTGGAATCTGAACCTGCATCAATAGAGAAAGGTCAGCAGCATTAAAAGTAGCACTAATACCAAACCCACTTGGAAGATACACTTTATAGGCATTGTCATTTATTTTCTCAAGGATTTGGAATGGTTTATCTCCTCCAGGTAATAACTTGGACTTCCTTTGCTCTGGGAACCTCTCTTTACGCATGTGCATCCAATCCCAATCACCTGATTCATGCAACACACTTTTCCTTCCTTTATTAGCCCTAAATACATATTGGTCATTCTTTCTCTTAATATGAGCTCTCGCCTTCTCAAGTATAGATCTAACCAACTCAACCTTCTTCTTACCATCCAAACTAGCTCTCTCATTAACATGTAATTGCAATAGATCCAATGGAGTTAGTGGATTAATACCATAAATAATCTCAAAAGGTGGATATAAAGTAGGGTACTTCAATGCTACTCCATACAATTTCTCACTGAAATAAGAAATTGATTGCCTATCCTGCATCAAAACAGCACCAATACATATTCCTGAAGCATCACACTTAAGCTTAAAAGCTTTGTCAAAGTTGGGCAATACTAAAACTTGTGTAGAACATAACCTATCTTTAAAAAGCTTCTTCTTGTGGAATACCCAACTAAAACAGAACATTCATCTTTACAACATCAGTAAGAGGTGCTGCAATTGTGCTAAGATCTTTAACAAATAGCCTATAAAACTAGCTAATCCATGAAAACTCATCACCTTATTGATAATTTTCGTGCCTTAAACTTTCCTCCTCAACCTATATACGATTTGCACTCATAACATAACAAAGAAACACAATTCTATCCATGCATAAGGTACACTTTTTCAAATTAGCATACAACTTTCAGATTTTAAAATGGTAAGCACACAATGCAAATGCCTTATGTGCTCATATAATGATTTTCTATGTTCTAGAATGTTACCAAAGTAAACTACCACAAACTTTCCAATGAATGCTGATAAGTGGTAAATATATCAGTATTTATCATCCCTTTGACTTAATATTTTGTATAGTTTCTTGAGTTTTGTGAATATTTTAATATGTTTTGTGTATTTTGTAGATAAATAAGGTTTTAGGACTTATTAGAATCAAATCGGGGCTAAAACAACGAAAAGCGGAAAAAAATGGCAAAATTAGAATTTTGCATCGTGACGCGTAACACTTCTGCGTCGCGAGTGCTAATATGCGCCGGCCACGTGTAACATCAGAGAAAGATTGCTATCATACGCACTTTCTAACATGCACCGGCCACGTGTCAACATCATAGTAAACCTGCTATCATACGCCGAACATGTGTCATCATCCCAATGCTGTCGACACTACACATCATTGCTTACATCATCCCAATGCTGTCGGAGTAATAGTGTTCGAGACATCGAGTCCTAATGGAACATAAACAGTTCATCAAGGATGAAACTGTACCACAATCTTTAAATACACAAGAACCGCATAAGTCGAAGAGAGTCAGAAAACAACCTGGGAGGTATGTGTTTCTGATCTCACCTCATAAAGATGTCAATCTTATTGAGGAATACGATCTGACTACATATGAGGAAGTGATACAAGGTATCGACTCCCTATTATGGCAAAGTGCCATGATGTCATAAATGGATTCCATGTAAATCAACCAAGTTTGGAACTTGTTGTTGTACCGGAAGGCATTGTGCCTATTAGGTACTATATAAGTCTTCAATGAAGACATACATGGAAGGCAACATACCAATGTACAAAGCTAGGCTTGTAGCGAAAAGGTATCGTTATCAACATTGTGTCGATTACGACGAAACCTTTTACTCGTTGCCATGGTTAAATCCATTTGGATAATGCTTGCCAATGCTGCATGTTTCATTTATGAAATATGGCAGCTGAACGTCAAAATCGTTTTCCTTAAATGGAAACCTTTTGGAGGATGTTTACAACATCCTGATGATTTTTTCGTACCAAAACGAGCAAACAAGATTTGTAAGTTAATTCGATCCATTTATGGATTGAAGCAAGCATTGCGTTCTTGGAATTATCGTTTTGATGTAATCATAATGGTATATGATTTAATTCAAAACGAAATGATTCTTGTGTATAAGAGGGTTAGTGGGAGCGCACTGACAGTGATTGTCCTAAATAATGATGATATATCATTTCTTGGAAATGATATTCCCATAATAAAAATCGGTGAAAGCTTGGCTTTCATGAAAATTCTCTGTAGAATTCTTTTGAGAAACAACCTTTATTCTAGGAATAAAGATCTACTGGGATAGATCTAAAAGTTGTTGGCACTCTTCGAGAACTTGTACATTGAAAATATATACGCGACCTGGTGTCTCATATGCTTTGAGCATATGGACTCACAATCAGGCCAATCCAAGTGATAATCACTGGATTGATGTTAAGAACATCCTTAAGTATCTTAGATGAACTAAGGATGCTTTCTTACACTATGGAGAATGAGAACTTGAAGTGACTGGATTCACTGCTGCAAGTTTCCTAACCGATAAAAATGACTATAAGTCGTAATAAAAGGTACTATAAAGTTTGAATAACGGAACAGTGAGATGGAAATCTTCCAAGCAAGATATTGTTGCCGAATAAACAACAAAAGCAGAATATTGATGCAGCTGAGGCAGCAATAGAAGCCTTTTGGATTGATAATAATCCTAATCAGATTAGGAGTAGTTCTGTTAGCAGCTGAGCTAGGCTACAACACAGGCTAAAGAATTAATGGTCTCATCAACGATCCATATATATACTTCAAATATTCATCTGATTCGTTCGGATCATACATCGTGGCGATGTGATGATCGTATAAATCGTATCAGATGATAACACTGCAAATCCACTGACGAAAGCATTTTCTCAGTAGAAGTTTGAGCGAACCGTACATAGTTCGGGTGTATGACACTTGAGTGATTGGCTATAGGCCAAATGGGAGATTGTTGGACAATTATGACCCATAGCATCACTATCTGTATAGATCATGGTGTTGTTGTACAAATTAACTATGTGACAAAGGAAATTACTCTCTTATCATTTGTAATTAGATTACCAAGATATATAAATGATAAAAGGTCCTTATGATTAGTTTCGGATTGAGATGATATGAGACAGTATCAATCCATGAAGGTTTAATCATTAATATCCATAGTCGTAGTATTATCGAGATTGGACATCGATAATGCGGAATAGACTAGTATTACACTTGTGCGCGTTGTGGGAGCATAACGACATAGTTCTCATATATTTGGGTATAGGATACTCATGCAAGTGTAATAGGAGGTTGTGTTTACCGATGGTACGGAAACAGCTTCTCTTTGGATAGAACCCTCGGAATTCCATTGGTAGTATGACTATGTGTCTATGGAAGTCCGAATCAGGGTAGGTGTATTTGGTCTTAACCTGAGACTTGCACCGCTAATACTTGCGACAATCAATATACTTTGGTTTTGGTCGTCCAGGGCTTTAACAGGTTCTGTGTACGCCTCTTCTGGGTATATTGAGAATCGTAGTGTATTAGGTGTGATGTCAAGATGGAAGTATCACTCCAGTCATAGTGGAGATGATGATCACGTAGGATACAGAACTGGTGCTCTTTTATGCTGCAGCTATCGGGATATTATGACTAGGTCATGTTTATCCAATTATAGAGACTAGTTACCAGAGATCCGATATGTGCTTCGTACGGGGCAGACACAATTCCAGCCTCAGGCCTTGCACGTGACATCCGATGCTGGATCGTAATTCGCAATACTACTTATATTACGCCTGATAAAGATTACATATTCATTTAAGAATATTTCTGGAGAATTGGGTAGGCACGGTGCTTGCTAGAAGCCAACCATGTCCTTTAAATCGATAAAAACTTAGTACTAGGTACGTACGTGTTCGGATAGTCCGACGACCAGATTTACTGCCAACATATCCGGGGATCTCATTGGTCGCATCCCGAAGATTTACCGATGACGTATGACTCGCACTTTATTAATCTGGGATTAATTATTAGATAGAGAAAATTAATCTGGGATTAATTACGGAGATATTTTATCTGGGATAAAATATTATTTAAAGAAAGAGAACGATTAATTTGGAATTAATCGATAAAATAATATATATTCGATATATTATACGAAATTGGATTTCGACGCGGAATTAAAATTGGATTTTAATTCGGGCGAACGAGTTAATTTAGAATTAATTCGTTAGCGACGTGAATAGTAATTTTGCTATGCATAATTATTTAATTAAATTTGATTTAATTACGTCGCAACGGAAAATTCGTTAATTCAGAATTAGCGAACCCGAGCCCGGGAGTGTTTGTGGGCCCACTCGCATTTCGAATTCAAGTGCGGCCCATAAGTCACATCAAGCGTCACATCATTAGTCATTCAATTGATAGATGTCTTGTCACTTTGAGTGATGTGATGTCTAGTCACTTTTGATTGATGGTGGTGGTTGGAAGGCTTAAATTCCATGTACCATTTTTTGAATTTGGTATATCATTTAATTGTTTTTGATATCAAAAACAACCAACATACTTGACATTCTTCTCTCTCACTTCTCCCTCTCCATTCGGCCAAGGGCCAAATTTCCTCTCTATTTTTCCAACAAAGCCGAGAGATGCAAGAAGCTTTTAGTGAAGATTTGTTGCAAATTTTCACAAGTGCTAGCACACTTTAGGAGTCATACAAAGGTGATAGGGAAACCACCCTTGAGCATGGAATCCATCACCAAGATTGGAGCTTGACCGAATCCATGGAGACAAAAGCGGAGGCAAAAACCGTGAGCTTCTAGGAATGAGCAAAAGATTTTCGTGTTCATCGCATCAAAATCCGATCAATGTAAGTATGATTCCGCCATACTTCTTATGAGTATTCACATGATTTCTATGCTTGAATGATCTTGGGACTAACCTAGAATCCCAACAATGGTATCTTGAGCCTTGTTTAAGCATGAAATTGGAATTAGGGTAAGATTGGGTAAAATTGATTTGAGCATGTTTGGATGAAATTGATTGTTTAAATATGCTTGAATGATGATAATATAGTGTTATGCATGGTCAATTTGATGAAAATTGAATTGGATGAATTTTCCCCAAATTGTTTGGCTTGGCCGAATGGACTAGTGCCCTAAATGTCATGGTAATTTTATTTTTTTGAATCATTGGAGGAGTTTAAATGGCTTGGGAATTGTTGATTTAGGATTCAATTGGATTGAATTTGGAATTGGAAAAAAAATCCCCTAATTATCGTGAGCATTAGCATGGAAAATGAGTTGATTTTTTGATTCAATTGTGTTGGACATGTGTTGATGATGATAAGCATAATTAATTGAGTAAATTGGTGTTTTTGAAATGTTAATTTGGTTAATTAATTATGGCTATACACTTTAATTAATTTAATTGTGAAATTTGGAATTTTGTGATTTAAATTAATTGGGCTTATTTTGGAATTGGGCCTGTAAAGTTGTATTTGGGCTTAATGACCGGTGCTTACACACGCGTATAACGCAAGCGCACGTATCGTTCAAGTAGTATAAAAATATCGATCCCACGAGGACTTAATATCTAATCTATTAATTTTATGAGGTCAAATGATTACTAGTATCTAACAGGTTGTTTGATTGATTTGAAATGGTAACGATTCTAAATTTAAAAACAAGTAAATAAAATTGTTCGAAAGTAGGTTTTAAGAAAATTCAATATTAAAAACTATCTAGGGTTGTGATTTCTTCCAATATCATTTTAAAGATGAAGTGGTTATCTTAAAGTTGGGTAATATATTGATTTATTAACCTGGAACACTAAATTATGTGTAAGCCTCTGTCGATGGTCAGACATAAATACCCAGTTTAACCCAATTGAACCATATGTCTATGTCAACCAAATTATCTGGATTCATTAAGTTTAAGTTCCAATAATGGCTACCCCCGCCCGACATGTATATGTCTATCCTGTAAGGAAATCTATTAAAGGGTTATTTATCCTCAAGGAAGATCGTGGACTATTGAGTCTAAAGTCTTAAACTTAAAATCCCTATGTCTAGTTCATTTTAAGTTTCCCAGTTCAATTTTATTAATGACCAGTTAATTAAAAAGCATTAAGATTAAAACTCAATAAATAAATCTTTATATTACCCAAGCTATAATCTAACCCCTTATAAACCGGTGATATTGGATTTCATCACAACCACATATAACTGGCTTAGTTACGACACATATTTACGGGTAGTAAAAAAAATTAAATAAAATAAAAGACATAAAGTAAAATACTGAAAATTAAATACTGAAAATTAAATACTGAAAAGTAAATGCTGAAATTAAATGCTGAAAAGTAAATTACTGAGGGTAAATTGCTGAAAGTAATTGCTGAAAGTAAATTGCTGAAAGTAAATTATTGAAAATAAAACAGAAAATTAAAGAAAGAAAAGTATTGTGCGTAAAAGTAAATTGCGGAAAGTAAAAACTGAAAAGTAAAGAAAAGAAAATGCGAAAGCGGAAATTAATTACTGAAAGCTGTAAATAAACAAACAAGATACAATCTTCTTAGTATTCTTAAAGAATTCCTTAGAAGAAAGTATCAATTTTACAAATGAAATGGTTTGGTATTTATAGGTAAAATTTTGCCTCCATCAAATCATCCACCAAATCAATTATTAATTGCTCCACTAATTGCTCCACCAATTCCATTATTAATTGCTCCACTAATCTCTTATCATGTTTGGTGATGATTTGATAATTTTTATTATTTATTTATATTATTATTTTTTTTTTGCTTTGAAAATGATTGAAAGTGACTTTAATAATTACACACAACACACTTCTGGATGGTTCATCAATTTCGGGCATGAAATCCTCAGAATTAGAAATTATTTTGTCTTTAAAAGCTATAGATATTTGAGTCTTCTTTAATCTGGAACTTGAATCAGCTCAATCCGATATCGGAGTAAACGGTTATGCCCAAAATACGACAGATGCGCAAAACTGGAATTTCCAAAACTACACTTCGTCAAAAACGCCCTTTCAAGTTTCCAATCTCCAAAATTAAAATATCAAGTCCAATAATTGCCCTTATTTGACCCATATTTCGTCCTAAATGATTTCATTAAGTCCTAATATTATTTTATCTGTAAAATAAACTAAAACATATCAAAACGTTCATCAAACCCGAGAAACTAAACAAAATATTAAGTAAAAAGGGCGGTAAATATTGATATATTTTCCGCTCATCACACCCCCAAACCTAACATTTTTCTAGTCCTCGAGCAAAACAATCAAATAAAATACAAGAAACAATTAAAATTAAACAAGCCACTTTCGTAGGGATCACGATTGCATTTAGCATATGCAACAAGCCTTTAAACCCCTAGGTGTCCCTAGTGGACGAGTTATTGTCTCGTGAGGGCTTACAGCAACGATACCCTGGGTGAAAAGGTTAGGGAATATATTGGATATATTGGCATATATAAGATATATGTTTCGGACTTGGATGTCCACCTACTGGATCTAGGAATTGGATGGGATCCAATTGATCTTAGAGATCTACCTAGTTAATTATCATACAATTTGTTGGCCAAAGTCAAGATTGTGTCTTATTTAACGGGATCCTAGCCCACTAGGAAACAAGATTTCCCGAGTACTCCACAAAGGGTTAGAGGCTCGCCGAAAAATAGTGGGAGGCAAGTATTAAATTTGCAATATTCGTTTAATTACTTGCCAATACACACTCATTTCAAATTTTTTGTCAATATAAATTAATATGTTAGTTGGACTAATATTTAATCGTTGTTTTAATTTAACAGTTGAACTGTATTCAAACTACTTAAATTATAGTTGATTATATAATTGGATTATATTAATAAAATATTTGAATTTAACCAATTAAATTATAGTTGATTATATAGTTGGACTATAGTAATGATTATATTATATAGTACCTAAAATCGTTGATTTGATAGTTAGACTATTGGAATCAAGATAAATGAAAGATTAGCGTTTAGAACATAATCCTGGGTGAAAATGTTTTTAAACGGCTTTAATTTTCAGATTGGGAATAAGATCTCAGGTTAGTCCTGGGGACCGAGAAGTTACTTTATTTGAAAGAGTGACGTCTCGAGCCTAAGCCCGGAGTTGAGCAAATAGTAGAACATGATATTTGGAATATTCATGTGATGATAACTTTAGTGTTTAATCTGTTATGCTTGCCGCAAAGACTCCTTAATTTCTTATTCAGAACTAAGGATTAGATCCTTATAGTAGATAATGAAATTGAAGGATCTTCATAGATCTATCCTTAGATCTTAGAAGTACAAATTGCAATAGAAAACTCTTGGAGAGTTAATGGCTATACTCAAGGAGACAAAGCCAAAGTTTGCAATAGGGCAAGAAGCGCAAGGCGCATCTTACTTCGACATCCCAGAAAGCCAAGGCTTGTCCAAAGGCTTCTGGGGTGTGGAAAAGGGGCAAAGGCAAAGTCATTATAATCTTCTGGGAAGACAAAGAACATATCACAAAATGTCTGCCTAAACTGTGGCAAACAGGGTCACTGGAAGCGTGACTGCCGTATGGACAAGGCAGACATGAAGGAAGAGAAGAGGGACAAGGCTCCGGCTTCAAATATGTTTTTCATTAACATGTTCACTACTGGTTTCGAAATTGAATTTTGATACTAAATGTGGTACATAAATATGCATTGATGTGCAGAATCTACTGATGAGCAGGATACTAACTTAGTTGAGATTTATCTGCGAGTCGGAAACGGGACAACAGTTGCTGTTTTAACCGTAGAAACCTAAGTTTAGTAACTACCATTCGGGTGTGTACTTAAATTAGGAAACAGTTATAATGTAACTAGTTTGACTAGAAATATTATCTCTATATCAGGGTTTAACCAGTTGCGGGTATATCTTATATTCTAGAACACTAAAGTGTTTTATTTTATAAAGTTGATATTGAGATAAACACATTAGATGTGAATAAAAGTATTTATATTTTGAATATAAATGAATCTCAAACATATAACATGACAAACAAATAGCTCAAACTGAATTAATCAGTTGAGACTTATAAGTGGCATTGTTGGCTGGGACACATTAAACAAGACTCGTATATCCACACTTTTGAAGAGTGGATACTAGGACGGATTTGATTCTATTCAAATAATGTCTACGAATCTAGTTTATTAGGCAAAGTGCCTAAAACACCTTTTACTTGGTAAAAGTGTAAGTGCCACCGATCTGTTAGCCCTCGTTCATAGTGACGTAAGTGGGCTCATGTCTAGCTAGGCTAGAGGTGGATATGAATACTTCGAAACCTTTACGGATGTAGCATCGCGTTATGGTTATGTGTTTCTTATGAAACACGAATCGGAAACTTTTGATGAAATCAAAGAGTTTCGACAGGAAGTAGACAGACAGACCGGCTAAAGTATTAAAACCGTCACGGTTAGACCATCATGGAAAATACTTAAGCAATAAGTTTATCAGATACGTGAAAGAGTATAGTATTCTTTCAATGAGGACTCCTCCCGGAACACGTCAGTCTGACGGTGTGCCCTAACGGAGAAACCGAATTTGTTAGACATGATAAGGTTAATCATGAGTCGCTCTGAGCTACCATTTCCTTCAAAGGATACGCATTATCAATGCAAAATTTATTTTGAATAAGGTTCCATAAAAATCTGTTTGACAGACTTCATATTAGATATGAACAGGAAAGAAACCGGGTTTTCTCATTCCTGAAGATTTGGATATGCTAGGCATATATTTGGATTATACCAAACTAAAACCCAAATCGGATAAGTGCCAAAGTTGTGGGTTATCCAAGGATAACCAAAGTATAGTACTTATGCAACTCATTAGAGAACAATGTAATTGTTGCTCGCCATGCGGTTTTCCTAAGAGGAATACCGATATGCAGTGGTAAGTGGGAGGAAAGTAAAACTCGATGAAAATCATAATAATATTATTCCAGGCACCGAGTCCTAATGAAACACAAACAGTTCATCAAGGATGAAACTGTACCACAATCTTCAAATACACAATAACCGCATAAGTCGGAGAGAGTCAGAAAAGAACCTGTGAGGTATGGGTTTCTGATCTCACCTCATAAAGATGTCAATATTATTGAGGAATACGATCTGACTACATATGAGGAAGTGATACAAGTTATCGACTCCCTATTACGGCAAAGTGCCATAATGTCCTAAATGGATTCCATGTAAATCAACCAAGTTTGGAACTGGTTGTTGTACCGGAAGGCATTGTGCCTATTAGGTACTATATAAGTCTTCAAGGAAGACATACATGGAAGGTAACATACCAACGTACAAAGCTAGGCTTGTAGCGAAATGGTATCATTATCAACATTGTGTCGATTACGACGAAACCTTTTACTCGTTGCCATGGTTAAATCCATTTGTATAATGCTTGCCAATGCTGCATGTTTCATTTATGAAATATGGCAGCTGAACGTCAAAATTGTTTTCCTTAAATGGAAACCTTTTGGAGGATGTTTACAACATCTTGACGGTTTTGTCGTACCAAAATAAGCAAACAAGGTTTGCAAGTTAATTCTATCAATTTATGGATTGAAGCAAGCATTGCGTTCTTGGAATTATCGTTTTGATGTAATCATAATGGTATATGATTTAATTCAAAACGAAATGATTCTTGTGTATATAAGAGGGTTAGTGGGAGCGCACTGACAGTGATTGTCCTAAATAATGACGATATATCATTTCTTGGAAATGATATTCCCATAATAAAAATCGGTGAAAGCTTGGCTTTCATTAAAATTCTCCTTAGAATTCTTGGGAGAAACAACCTTTATTCTCGGAATAAAGATCTTTTGGGATAGATCTAAAAGTTGTTGGCACTCTCTGAGAACTCGTACATTGAAAAATATGTACGCGACCTGGTGTCTCATATGCTTTGAGCATATGAAGTCACAATCACGCCAATCCAAGTGATAGTCACTGGATTGATGTTAAGAACATCCTTAAGTATCTTAGATGAACTAAGGATGCTTTCTTATACTATGAAGAAGGAGAACTTGAAGTGACTGGATTCACTACTGCAAGTTTCCTAACCGATAAAAACGACTATAAGTCATAATAAAAGGTACTATAAAGTTTGAATAACGGAACAGTGAGCTGGAAATCTTCCAAGCAAGATACTGTTGCCGAATAAACAACAAAAGCAGTATATTGCTGCAGCTGAGGCAGCAATAGAAGCCTTTTGGATTGATAATAATCCTAATCAGATTAGTAGTTCTGTTAGCAGCTGAGCTAGGCTACAGCACAGGCTAAAGAAATAATGGTCTCATCAACGATCCATATATATACTTCAAATATTCATCTGATTCGTTCGGATCATACATCGTGGCGATGTGATGATCGTATAAATCGTATCAGATGATAAAACTTCAAATCCGCTGACGAAAGCATTTTCTCAGCAGAAGTTTGAGCGAACCATACATAGTTCGGGTGTAGGACACTTGAGTGATTGGTTATAGGCCAAATGGGAGATTGTTGGACAATTATGACCCGTAGCATCACTATTTGTACAGATCATGGTGTTGTTGTACAAATTAACTATGTGACAAAGGAAATTGATCTTTTATCATTTGTAACTAGATTACCAAGATATATAAATGATAAAAGGTCCTTATGATTAGTTCCGGATTGAGATGATATGAGACAATATCAATCCACGAAGGTTCAATCATTAAATTTCTCTAGTCGTAGTATTATCGAGATTGGACATCGATAATGCGGAATAGACTAGTATTATACTTGTGCGCGTTGTGGGAGCATAACGGCATAGTTCTCATATATTTGGGTATATGATACTCATGCAAGTGTAATAGGAGGTTGTGTTTACCGATGGTACGGAAACAACTTCTCTCTGGATAGACCCCTCAGAATTCCATTGGTAGTATGACTATGTGTCTATGGAAGTCCGAATCAGGGTAGGTGTACTTGCTCTTAACCTGAGACTTGCACCGCTAATACTTGCGATAATCAATATACTTTGGTTTTGGTCGTCCAAGGCTTTAACAGGTTCTGTGTACGCCTCTTCTGGGTATATTGAGAATCGTAGTGTATTGGGTGTGATGTCAAGATAGAAGTATCATTCCGGTCATAGTGGAGATGATGATCACGTAGGATACGAAACTGGTGCTCTTTTATGCTGTAGCTATCGGGATATTATTACTAGGTCATGTTTATCTGATTATAGAGACTAGTTACCAGAGATCTGATATGTGCTTCGTACGGGGCAGACACAATTCCAGCCTCAGGCCTTGCACGTGACATCCGACTCTGGATCGTAATACGCAATACTACGTATACTACGCCTGATAAAGATTACATATTCCTTTAAGAGTATTTCTGGAGTATTGGGTAGGCACGGTGCTTTGCTAGAAGCCAACCATGTCTTGTAAATCGGTAAAAACGTAGTACTAGGTACGTACGTGTTTGGATAGTCCGACGACCGGATTTACTTCCAACATATCCGGGATCTCATGGGTCGCTTCCCGAAAATTCACCGATGACGTATGACTCGCACTTTATTAATCTGGGATTAATTATTAGAGAGAGAAAATTAATCTGGGATTAATTACGGAGATATTTTATCTGGGATAAAATATTATTTAAAGAGAGAGAACGATTAATTTGGAATTAATTGATAAAATAATATATATTCGATATATTATACGAAATTGGATTTCGACGCGGAATTAAAATTGGATTTTAATTCGGGCGAACTAGTTAATTTAGAATTAATTTGCTATGGATGTGAATAGTAATTTTACTATGCATAATTATTTAATTAAATTTGATTTAATTACGTCGCAACGGAAAATTCGTTAATTCAGAATTAGCGAACCCGAGCCCGGGTGTGTTTGCGGGACCACTCGTATTTCGAATTCAAGTGTGGCCCACAAGTCACATCAAGCGTCACATCATTAATCATTCAATTGATAGATGTCTTGTCACTTTGAGTGATGTGATGTCTAGTCACTTTTGATTGATGGTGGTGGTTGGAAGGCTTAAATGCCATGTACCATTTTTTGAATTTGGTATATCATTTAATTGTTTTTGATATCAAAAACAACCAACACACTTGACATTCTTCTCTCTCACTTCTCCCTCTCCATTCGGCCAAGGGCCAAATTTCCTCTCTATTTTTCCAACAAAGCCGAGAGATGCAAGAAGCTTTTAGTGAAGATTTGTTGCAAATTTTCACAAGTGCTAGCACACTTTAGGAGTCATACAAAGGTGATAGGGAAACCCACCCTTGAGCATGGAATCCATCACCAAGCTTGGAGCTTGACCGAATCCATGGAGAAAAAAGCGGAGGCAAAAACCTTGAGCTTCTAGGAATGAGCAAAAGATTTTTGTGTTCATCGCATCAAAATCCGATCAATGTAAGTATGATTCTGCCATACTTCTTATGAGTATTCACATGATTTCTATGCTTGAATGATCTTGGGACTAACCTAGAATCCCAACACCTAATGCCCATATCAACAACTTCCTGGAAGTTTGTGGCACATTCAATTACAACCGAGCGGCAGAAGAAGCAATGAGACTACGTGTGTTCCCATATTCTTTGAAAGACAGAGCTAAGGCTTGGCTACATTCACTACCAGCAGGTTCCATCACAACTTGGAACACTTTTGCCACAAAATTCCTTGCAAAGTACTTTCCCCCAGCCAGAACTGCAAAGTTGAGGAATGACATCACATCCTTTGTGTAACATGACTCAGAATCCCTCTGCGAAGCTTGGGAAAGATACCTGGAGTTGCTCAGAAAATGTCATCACCATGAGATAGCAAAGTGGCTACAAGTCCAAACCTTCTACAATAGACTTTCTGGACTAATGAGAACCAAAATTGATGTTACTGCTGGAGGAGCTTTAATGGAAAAATGAGAGGATCAGGCCTGGGACTTAATTGAAGAAATGGCCAACAATAATTCTTTGTGGCCAACAGAAAGGAGCATGATCCAACGAATTAAAGGAATTTATGAAGTTGGAGCCAACACATCAATGAATGCCAAGCTGGATCAGATATGCAAATTCATGGAAACTCTTAGCATGCAGGGTAATACTGGATCCACAAGTTCACCATATGGAGGAGCACCAGAGGCAGAATCATACAACCAACATGATGAGACAGTGAATTATGTCAACAATTTCAACAGACAATGGAACAATCCATATTCCAAGACCTACAACCTAGGGTGGAGAAATCATCACAATTTCACATGGAGCAACAATTCAGGGCAAAGGAACAATCCACCACCAGGATTCCAACAGCAAAACAAAGGCCAAGAGTATGAAAAAGAACCAGGAATAACAGAAGTGCTGGCCCACTTGAAAAAGCTAGAAGAAAATATGACTCTCAAGCAGCATTAATTCAAAATCAAGCAGCTTCTATTAAAGCACTGGAGAATCAAATAGGACAACTGGCCAATTCTCAGAGTTACAGAGCGCAAGGTACACTTCCTAGTAACACAGAACCAAATCCAAGGAACCGAGGGAAGGAGCAATATCAAGCCATTACTTTGAAAAGCGGTACTGAGATCAACAAAGATGTTGGAATCAAGGCATCCACTGAGGAAGTTCCAAAAGAAAGCAGTAAAATAGATCCACAAATGGAGGAAAAAAAGACAAAGGAAAATGATACAGACAGAATCACTCCACCTCCACCATTTCCATAGATTCTCCTGAAACATAAACTGGACAAGCAGTTTGCTCGATTCCTGGAGATCTTCAAAAAGTTGCATATCAATATTCTATTTGCAGAAGCATTGGAACAAATTTCCAGCTATGTCAAATTCATGAAAGACATTCTATCACGAAAACGAAGATTGAGAGATTACGAGACAGTAGCATTGACAGAAAAATATAGCGCCATCATTCAGAGAAAGATTCCCCCAAAGTTTAAAGATCCTGACAGTTTCACCATCCCTTGCACCATAGGAGACCATTACTTCGATAAGGCTTTATGTGACTTAGGTGTCAGTATTAACTTGATGTCTTTTTCTATTTATAGGAAACTATAGATTGGAGAAGAAATGCCCACCTCAGTTACTCTGCAGCTTGCTGACAGATCGCTCACATTTCTGAGAGGTGTAGTGGAAGATGTATTGGTTAAAGTCGACAAATTCATTTTCCCTGTAGATTTCATTATCCTTGAAATGGAAGAAGACAAAGATGTACCTATCATCCTCGGGAGACCATTCTTGGCTACAGGTCAAACTGTTATTGATGTACAAAAAGGAGAACTAACTATGAAAGTGCATGACCAAGAAGTTACATTCAATATTTTCAAAGCAATGAAATTCTGGAATGATGAAAATGAGGTGGAATGTTTCAGAATTGATGTTTTAGATAGTATCATCCAGGATACCGATACAATGCAACTTTCCACGGATAAACTTGAAGCTTGCATCACCAACATGACTGACAGCGAGCTATATGATGAAATTCTGGAATGTATCAACTATCTTGACATACCATTTCACTTCAAATCGACACCACATGTGGAAAGTTTGGAACTACCAAAAAGGAGCGAATCAAGCCCTCGATTGAAGAACCACCACAGTTTGAATTAAAGCCACTTCCGAGCCATCTCAGGTATTCATTCTTAGAAAACTCTTATGATTTACCTGTGATTATTTCTTCATCACTAATATTGGAGCAGGAAGATAAGTTGCTGAGAGTATTATGAGAACACAAGAGAGCCATTGGCTATACTATAGCAGACATTCGAGACATTAGTCCATCATTTTCCATGCATAAAATTCTGATGAACGACGAGTACAAAGCCACAGTAGAGCATCAACGAAGATTAAATCCAATCATTAAGGAGGTTGTAAAGAAAGAAATTATCAAATGATTGGATGTCGGCATCATTTACCTCATCTCTGACAGCACTTGGATGAGTCATATGCAATGTGCGCCAAAGAAATGAGGAATAAATGTAGTCACAAATGAAAAGAATGAGCTGATTCCAACAAGAACGATGACTGGATGGAGAGTATGCATGGACTCTAGGAAGCTGAACAAAGCAACAAGGAATGATCATTTCCCGCTACCATTCATTGACCAAATGCTAGACAGACTGGTGGGACATGAATTCTATTATTTTCTGGACGGAAATTTGGGTTACAATCAGATTTCCATCGCCCCAGAAGATCAGGGGAAAACCATTTTTACATGTCCGTATGGTACTTTTGCTTTCCGCAGGATGCCATTTGGATTATTTAATGCTTCTGCCACATTTCAACATTGCATGCTGGCCATCTTCTGAGACATGCTGGAACAAAGTATGGAGGTTTTCATGGATGATTTTTCTTTGTTTGGAGACGCGTTCAACCACTGCTTGTAAAATCTGGAAAAAGTGTTACAAAGATGCGAAGATACCAACTGGTACTCAATTGGGAGAAATGCCACTTCATGGTGTAGGAAGGCATTGTCCTGGGACATCAGATCTCACAAAAGGGAATCGAGGTAGACAAAGCAAAGATTGAAATAATAGAGAAATTACCTCCACCATCATCCGTCAAAGGGATTCAGATTTTTCTCGGACATGCAAACTTTTACAGGAGATTTATCAAAGACTTCTCCAAGATTGCTAAACCTATATGCAATCTGTTGGGGAAAGATGTGTCTTTCAACTTCACCAAAGAATGCCACGAAGCTTTTGAGATCTTGAATCTGAAGCTGATCTATGCCCCCATTATAGTAGCACCAGACCAGACACTTCTATTTGAGGTGATATGCGATGCTAGTGATTTTGCTGTAGGTGCAGTTTTGGGACAATGCAAAGCAAGAATTTTTCACACCATTTACTACTCCAGCAGAACTATGAATGAAGCACAACTCAACTACACAACCACTGAAAAGGAGCTACTCGCAGTTGTGTTTGCTTTTGATAAATTTCACTTCTATCTGCTAGGTCCCAAAGTGGTGGTCTACACAGATCATTCAGCAATCAAATACCTGATCGCGAAGAAAGATGCTAAGTCCAGATTGATCCGTTTGGTACTTATGCTGCAAGAATTTGACGTGGAGATCCGAGACAAGAAATGGACAGAAAACCAAGTGGCAGATCACTTATCGAGGCTCGAGAATGGAGAAACAGATGGCAATGAACTGACAATCAAAGAAACCTTTCCAGATGAACATTTGTTTGCCATCAAACAACATGATGTCCCTTGGTATGCTGACTATATAAACTACATAGTCTCGGGAAAATGGCCGTTGGAATAGACACATCAGCAACGAAAGAAATTCTTCAAAAAAGTCAAGCACTATATTTGGGATGAGCCGTACCTGTTCAAACATTGTGCTGATCAATTACTGAGACGTTGTGTTCCACAGGAGGAGGTCAATAGTGTCCTGCAGTATTGTCATTCATCACTATACGGTGGACACTTCAGCGGAGATAAAACTGCAGCCAAAGTCCTACAATCAGGTTTGTTCTGGCCCACTCTATTTAAAGATGCTTACTTATTTGTTCTTCAATATGACAGATGCCAGAGAACGGGATATATTTCAAAGAGAAATGAAGGACCGCTTCAGAATATTCTCGAAGTGGAGATATTTGATGTGGGGAATTGATTTTATGGGACCCTTTGTTCCATCATTTGGGAACCTGTATATTCTAGTTGCAGTAGAATACGTCTCCAAATGGGTTGAAGCAACAACACTGCCATCAAATGATTCAAAAGTGGTGATAAAATTCCTTAAAAGAATATTTTCACTCGCTTCGGAACACCTCGAGCAATTATCAGTGATGGTGGCACACATTTCTGCAACAGATACTTCGATGTACTATTATCCAAATACAGAGTTACCCATAAAGTTTCCATTGCCTATCATCCGCAGTCAAATGAACATGTTGAAGTTTCAAACAGGTATATCAAAAGAATATTGGAGAGAACCATTGGATCAACAAGGAAGGACTGGTCTACAAAACTGGATGACGTATTATGGGCCTACCAGACAGCTTACAAAACACCTATTGGTATGTCCCAATTTCGAATGGTGTTTAGGAAAGCATGCCAACTGCCAGTGGAGCTTGAACATAAAGCGTATTGGGCACTAAAGAAGTTAAATCTTCATCTATAAGCAGCATGAGAGAAAAGGCTCCACCAACTCAATGAATTGGAGGAATTTCGCCTACATGCTTATGAGAATGCCAGACTGTACAAAGAAAATACCAAGAAATGGCATGATCGAAAAATAGTGTGCAGATAACTGGAACCAGGACAGCAAGTGTTGTTATACAATTCATGGTTGAAACTTTTCCCTGGAAAGCTAAAATCACGGTGGTCAGATCCATTTTTAATCACCCAAGTTTTACCATATGGAGCCGTTGAGTTGCTTGATCCGAACTCCAAGGATACATTCAAAGTAAACAGTCAGCATGTCAAGCACTACTGGGGAGAATAATTGGAGCGACAAAAAGAAAGTGTCACACTTTCAGATCTGACCTAACGTTCGGGCAGTCATGTCTAGCTGACGACGCTAAATTTAATGCCAGTAGGGAGTTAACCCATGTAATTTGTGTATATATTAATAATTGGTGTGTTTCATTTTTGTGTGTTTCATTTTTGTAGGTAAAGTTACATTTCAGGATTTATTTCATATATGCTTGGTTTAGGAAGAAGCACATATGCTAAGAAAAGAAAAGCTAAAAGATTAGGTGTTTGCTATAAATGTGCACGCATGACATGTAATACTCATTGTCGTTCTTTAGGAATGGTGTCTAATAATCACGAAGAAAAAATTAAATTCATTAGGGATGGCGTAAGTAAAGAGTCTTTAGATGATATATCATTGACTCTTGATATGTATCCCAGTGGATATGTGTATCACGAAATTCGTATGTTACATACACAATTTCGAAAAGAAAGACAACAATTAAGTCTCGGGAATCTGATTTTAAAAGACCCTGTTTGCCAATTTAAAAAAACAATCTGATGGGAAGCTTGTCCCTGATGCATGGACGTCATTCAAGCCGTTACATCTTGTAAATATCATTATCTCTTTGTATTTATCTAATAATTATGATTTGTTTTGTTATTTTCTTTTATTTTCTCCGACATGATCCAGACCTTTTTGACTTTTATGATTTATTTTACTGTTTAACTAATAATTATCATTTGACAGGTACTAGTGCTATTATTACTCACCCTTTTTCATGTTCTATAAATTCAGCTCATCATTGCACTCTTGAAGACATCCAGATTTGAGGGAAAAAAAGATATCTGAAATCTGAGTAATTAAGTCTGTAAGGGTGTATTAACACCTAGTGCCCTAAAGCCAACTGGCTTGGGAGTCATTAGCTCAAAGCTCGCTACATGGATTGAAGATGATATAAATAAATAAATAAAATTCCATTGCTAAAAAAGGTGTGAATTCTGATATAATTTTAGGACAAAAATATTACTCTATTTTCAACTGCATTTATGAATATTGTGGGTACAATGATTTGATTAATACCTTGTTGGTTGTGTATATGGAGAATGGTAAAAATAATCGGAGAATTTACTTATTTTGTAAGGAAATCTATTAAAGGGTTATCTATCATCAACGAAGATCGTGAGCTATTATGTCTAAGGCTGAAACCTAAAATTATTTCGTCAAGTTTATTTTAAATTTACCTGATCAATCTTATTAGTGGCCAGTTAACAAGTAGCATTAAGCTTAAGACTTAATAAGTAAACTTTTATATTACCCAAACTATAAAATAACCCCTTATAAACCGGTGATATTAGATTTCATCACAACCCTAGATAACGGGCTTGGCTACGACACATATTTACAACTACTAAAAGCTTAAAATAAAAGACATAAAGTAAAGTGTTGAAAAGTAAATGCTGGAAATTAAAAAGGTAAAAGTATAATGAAAGAAAATGCTGGGGTTAAAGGATCCACTTCTATTACTACTATTTTAGATATCTCCTTTAATATAATATATTAACTTGTGTGATATTACCAACCAGCCATATAGGCGGTAACCTGATTAAGTCAAATTAATAATTAATTACCAACCGACCAACCAAGCGGTATCCATGCTTAGTCAGGTTAAAACCAATTTATAAATAATTACCAACTGGCCAATATAGCGGTATCCTCATTAAGTCAGGTTTTAAAATATTTATTATATTATAATTAAGGGAGATTAATCTAAATAAAAATAATAAAAGCTTTACCTTTTACCCCAGCAGGGGGGAGTTACCTCATCATCACTGAAAAGTAAAAACTGAAAAAGTAAAGAAAGGTAAGTACTGTGCGTAAAAGTAAATAAAATTAATTACAGAACTGAAATTAAACAAACAAGATACAATCTTCTTAGTATTCTTAAGGAATTATAGAGAAAAATGTATGAAAATTTCTGAAATTTCGAGCTGAATTTATAATCGTCACTAAGTTCCACGCGTCGCGACGCGCCACAGATTACAGCGACAAATACAGAGATGCTAACATGTGGCAGGCGGCGCTGGCAGCTGAATGATTACTCAATAAATGTGCTGATGTGGCGATGATGTGGCGATGTGCATTGTCGGTAGCATGTGATGGTGAAACGTGGCACAAGATGATTGGCTGATGATGACGTGGCTGACACGTGGCAAGCTAACTCGGCGTGTGACTGATGTGGACGCCATGTGGCTGACACGT
The DNA here is from genome assembly GCA_019454045.1 of Zanthoxylum bungeanum. NCBI lineage: Eukaryota > Viridiplantae > Streptophyta > Magnoliopsida > Sapindales > Rutaceae > Zanthoxylum > Zanthoxylum bungeanum. The sequence goes on along the minus strand of SKCR01027104.1, from coordinate 14,047 downwards.
GGATGACATGTAGATGATATATGGCGATGGAGATTGTCGGCAGCATGTGATGATGACACGTGGCATGGCGCATGTTAGCGGATCTGCTATGATGTTGACACGTGGCAGGCGCACGTTAGCAAAGGCGCATGTTAGCAAGCTTCTCAGATTTTGACACGTGTCCTGGTGCATTTTAGAAGAACTCGATGCACGTTAGTAGTAACCGGCGCACGTTATCGGTCGCGACGCCAAAGGATTGCGCGTCGCGATGCGTAAAATTACAGTTTTGCCCTTTTATCCGTTTTTCACTGTTTTGGCCCTGATTTACTTCCAGAGAGTCCTGAAACTTTATTTATCTACAAAATAACACAAAACACATCAAAATATTCACAAAACTCAAGAAACTATACAAAATATTAGGTCAAATGAGTAGGAAATAGTAATGCATTTACCACTCATCAACTAATAATCCGGAATTAGATAATTATTTATCTACCAATTTCGAGTTTCCTACTAAAAGTTTAGTGCGCAAAAATTTTCAGGTACTTGACTGGTGGAACCAACATCAAAATGTCTATCATGTTTTATTAATTATTGCTAAAAAGGTGCTGGCAGTACCTATTTCCACCATTGCGGTTGTGTAAGCCTTCAGCTTAGGAGGTAATATTTTAGAAGTGAGACGGTCTTCATTACATCCAAGCACTTTAGAAGCAACGGCATGTGTGGATGATTAGACCCGAGCTGATCTGAGACAACAATAAGATGCTCCTGATGACTTTGAAGACTTGTTCGGCAATACATCTGTAAGTGCAAGCGGAACGAGAGCTGAATGATCAACAGACACTGATAATGATTATGATTGATGAGTAAATAATTGTAATGGGAACTATCTTAAAAATATAATGGAACTACGTGAGCTTTGATTCCTCTTACCCTTGGAGGATACGTAGGCATCTTAAATTTTTAAAATCTAAACTCAAGCTCTTTAATTTAATTTTTAATTTAATGTAATCTAAATTCAATTCAAATTCATAATTTTAAATAATTTTTTTAATCTCATTTTTATTTTTTTAAAAAAATTATTATTAAAATAAAAAAACAGAAGGGAACCGGAACCGAACTGTTGGCCGGGTCTACTCAAAACGTAATACTTACCATCACTACATAATTTCCATATCATAAAAAATTACACTACATCACACACATGTATATCAGACTTATTTCTTCAAGTTTGTTTACATACAACTATTAATGTAATCAATATGACTCATCTGCATGCTCATCATTTTGACACACCTACATACTTAAACAACCAACATCAAAGCCTTTACTTGGCCTACACCTTCGGCCAAAGCACTACACTCATAACTTAGAAACATTTCATTATATCTAACTTCAACTCATGCTAGTACACCTCAAGACTCATGGTTCAAAACCAATCATCAATAAAAGACAAAAACATAATCCCACACCACATATGCTAGTCATCATTTAAACTTAGTCATCAATTATCATTACAAGCAACAAAACTCCACTATCATTGATCTATATAGATTCGGCTAATAAGGGAAAAATAAACTCTTGAAACATACCACATGCTATAACTTCATTCACATACATGAATCATAAACAATTCATTATCAAAGACAAAAAGCAACCCCAAACAATCCCTTTATTTTTGGCCAACACATTACATTGATAACCTTGGTGGTTCATTCACACATCCAACAAAACTCATAGCAAGATATCTTGTTAAGCTTAAATCATTATCATTTCTCATTATCAAAACAAAAATATAAATTCAAAACCATAGCTTAAATTCGGCTAAGGGATTAAAATAGACAACTAGGAGTTTTCATTTTACATAATCATAAACTCAAGCCGAACATCATCTAACACCTAAGTTATTATCATCTTCATCATTCAACAACAAATAAAACAGCCCCCTAATATTAAATCATAATTCGGTCGAAAGTCCTTTAATTATCCTAAAAGACCTTCATTACATTTCAAAGCACATCCACACCAAACACCATCAAATGTATTGTTCCTCAACATTTCTCATTAAGGAAAACAAAAACACAAAACAACTTCCCCAACAATCTTGAGTATTTTTCCATAACTAAGGAAATACAAACTTCAACACAAATCAATACAAACTCTTGCCATAACATGATTCTAAGCATAATCCACCATCAAAAATACAATAATCACCCCATCACAACCAAACAATTTCGCCCAAGACCCCCTATTTGGGGAAAAATTTGGCATTTTCAACCAAAATATTTAATCTATGCTTGTATCTTCCAAAAATACATGATTATGCATACTAGTAACTTATCAAAGCTAAAATGAAAGATTTGGAAACTTAGGGATCAGGAGCTACGAATTTAGGGATGGAAAAATCATGTCTTATACTCAAACTTAGAAGAATAGAAGAATGGAAACTTACTTGCCTATGAATTTGCTTAAGGAAGCTTCAAACTTGCATGAGAGAATGAAAGCTAAAATTGAAATGAAAATGGCATGTTGAGGCTTCGCCAATTCATTTTTGAGCTTCAAAAGAGAGAGGAGATGAATAGTGAAGGGTTTTTATACATGGGGCTGATTTTTTTTTGTTAAAACAGTGGCTTTGATTGAGCCATTGGTCACAATCTAAGGGCAGTCTAGTTTTCCATTGTTCATCCGAAAGAAACATGAAATTTTGATTTGATTATATTTTGAATTTTGGAAAATGATCAACACATAAGTTGTAGATCTTGGTCTAAGATTTCCGACAATATAAGGTTCACTGAAATCGGACATCGTATGAAAACGTTACGGCTGAAATACAAAAGGTTTTTGGATCACGTTAAAATTTAAATGTACGACGAAACCGAAATTTTTTCAATTCGTGTTTCTAAAATAAATTATATAAGTAATAACATGCTAATGATGCACGTTCTAATGCTTAAAAATGACGCGCAACACATAAATAAATTTCACAATTGTACCACGAGAATATGACTGCTACACACTCCATTTCTTATAAAAATTTCGTCCTCAAAATTTCCTCGTCCTTAAGTCTAATTATTCATAACTGAACCGACGTACATGACAATCTTATCCGTATTCGGAAGCCATCTAACTTACATATTTTCAAAAGCTACGTAATTCATATATCAATACAAGTCATACTATTTCAAAGCAAAATCAATCGAATCAAACATTTCATATCAGTATCACATCAAACTTGTCATTTCGACTCACATTCATTTTTAGGAACTTGCTCAAATCGTTTCAAATCCATCCATCATAGAAAAAACTCGAACCTGAATTTCATACAATCAATCACATGCATCATTGGAAACGAGGAACATAATACAGGTTCTTTACACGTAATCAAATACAGTATCAAAACGAAAAATTAATACTAATTTCATATTATCTATTTCGTTCACAATTTGAAACGGAATTCATTCATTTCACATCATGTCATTTCATATCATATCTGTAAAGAATATCATCATCAAGGTTTACATACGTACATATTCAATCGCACATACAACATTGTATGGCTGACAACATAGCATACATATTCATCACAATACTAAAAAGATCCATGATTAACTATAAACTTACATACATGCTCTTATAACGAACGTAAACTTTTATACTAACAAATATATCAATCGTCATAACCAGAAGTGACACATGATCATAATGCTCTTATGATGTTGATAGTCTGAAATCTGCCAATTTCGGACATCATTAAAATAGAAAACATAAAACAATCTCTTTCAAAAACCATCTCAAAAACACATTTTAAAAACTCTTTTACTGTAAACAAAATCAATTTAGAAATTCATCATTATCATAAATTAGTTTCAAGCGTCTAGTATAAACTCAAATAAATGAAACATAATAAGTGCCCAGTGTCCAAATCATTCGCACAGATCGGACAATGAACCAAACAAGCCCTTGTCGACAGAGGGTAGCGGGTCGGTCCACTACAGTTGGACAGAGCCCTATACAAGTGCCACGGCAGAAGTATATCATATCAATTATAAAACCATAAAAACCAAGTATAAGTGTTGTGACGGAAACATATCATATTATATAATATCATAGACAATATTGAAATAAATCAAAATCAAAATGTAATTCTTTTAAAAACATTCTTTTTCCCCCAAAATATGAATATGTTTAAATCAAAAATAAATCTTTGAAAACTTGATCAAAATCAAATGTATATCCTTCAAAATACATATCAAGCGTCCACTGTTCAATTCACACACATTGACCGGACAGTGTACGAACAAAACCATGTCGATAGAGTAGCGACCAGCCATTTTCCAATGGTCTGGACCCCATAACAAGCGCCCCGGGCAAGCCGGAACGAAACATATAAAAGCGTCACGGAGGGTCAAAAATATTAAACTATCAAGCACCGTGACGGAAACAAAATTTCAAGCATCTCGACGGAAACAAAGGTTTTATGGTTTAAGAACATCAAAATCATTTTCGAGTGCCGAGACGGAAACATATCATCAAGGACCTCGATGAAAATATATTGATTAATCATAAAATATGAAAACATGAATAAAGCGTCGATGCGGAAACATATTCTTTATCCTTTATAGTCAAAACCAAAATATATGAAATCTTTCTTTCTTTCTTCTTTTATTTCCTTTTTTCTTTTCAAAACACTTTTATGCCAAAAATCAAATACCAAGTTTTCAAAACATAAATGTAAATATCGCAGCACATAAAACAAGATATTCGTTTATAATTTAGACTATTAACATCATAGAATTACTCGTACCTCAAAACACATTGAATTCACATCACATACATATACATATACATATATAAACGACATACTTTTAACTAAGTATACATATATATATATATATATATATATATAGATATATATATATATATATATATAGATATATATATATATATATATATATATATATTCATATAATACAAACATGTACAGATAATCTGAAACACTCATATCAATCAAAATCATAACACATCATACCATACACCAGAAATCAATTCAAGTTACAAACATGAGACCTATATGATCTATACGCAATAGAAAACTTACTCAGACGATCGGATACCTTATAGCCGCAGTCACCGACACCTACACCTTTACTATGATACCACAACTGTAACATCCCATCAAAGACAGGGTGCTACCAGCAGGAGATAGGGATAACCCATCACCTTAAGCTTTAAAATTTATGAAAAACGGGCATGACGGGTCTGAAAAATGGACATCCCTGATCACAATACAACACCACAAAGACTGAAAAATTATCAAACCTACAAATAGGATCTCCGGTCCTAACTCAAACAATATGATTCTCATCATCAATTTACAGGGTTCCATGTCCAAATCAAAATATTCAACCCAGTCATAAAATTACATACATATAATAGTGTGTTTTGATTAATACAAAAATACAATAATGTCGTAATTTACTAAACCATAAGACTCTTCCTAAGATTCCAGATTGGGTGATTGCAGCTTGAGTAATCCATCATCCCGAGCAAGATGTCTGAGACAAAATGGATGACTGATAAGGTTGCCAACCTGTAAAACTAACAACGGTGGTAGCGTGAGTTATTGAAACCCAATAAGTAACCATACACACTACAAACGAACAAGATTGAAACTTTAAATACAATACTTATGAACATATATACATATTTACAGTTATTTATTAGAACACCTTTAACTCATATTGTTCTTTTTACTTCAGGAAACATGGGTTCATGAGATGTACTTGAAGTGAATCAAAAACAACTTACACGTATACCTCCTCGAACATTAAAACTTCAAATTACATATAATACAAAGCACATTACTTATGCAAGCTTCCAAATTCTCTACATTACGAATATGTCATAATCGTTAAGAGTAAAATACATCACACATACTCATTCAATCCGAATTTCATATGATCGACTTTAAGCTTTACTTTCCGAATACACATGACATGCTTATGCTAATGCTAATGGGACATTTTGGCGTAGTCGAAATAGCCACTAGAAATGCCCAAAGTTAGGTGTCTACGAATGTCCAAATCTGGCCTAACCTAATATTATCAATCTTATATGTTTATTATCCTTACATTATATCACTTTTACGCTTATCATCATGCTCCCATATGATTTATATTTAGACAAACTTAACATCCAGCTTTAATATAATCCAAAATAATTTGACCAAGACATCCATGATAGAACCTTAAAGCTTTCTAATCAAGTCGTTACTAACTTATATTTTAACATTATCATAAGTACACTTTCATACTCAAGACGTAATACTTACTATCACTACATAATTTTCATACCATAAAAGCTTACATTACATCACACACATGCATATCAGACTTATTTCTTCAAGTTTGTTTACATACAACTATTAAGGTAATTAATATGACTCATATGCATGCTCATCATTTTGACACACCTACATAATTAAACAATCAACATTAAAGCCTTTACTTGGCCTACACCTTCGGCCAAAGCACTACACTCGTAACTTAGAAAAGTTTCATTATATCTAACTTCAACTCATGCTAGTACACCTCAAGACTCATGGTTCAAAACCAATCATCAATAAAAGATGAAAACATAATCCCACACCACATATGCTAGTCATCATTTAAACTTAATCATTAATTATCATTACAGGCATCAAAACTCCACTCTCATTGATATATATAGATTCGGATAATAAGGGAAAATAAACTTTTGAAACTTCCATCACTATTCAACCCACCACATGCTATAACTTCATTCATATACATGCATCATCAACAATTCATTATCAAAGACAACAAAACAACCCCTAACCATCTCTTTATTTTTGGCCAACACATGATATTGAGAACCTTCGGGGTTCCTTCACACATCTAACACAATTCATAACAAGATATCTTATTAAGCTTAAATCATTATAATTTCTCATATCAAAACAAAAATATAAATTCCAAAACAATAGCTTAAATTTGGTTAAGGGGTTAAAATATGCAACTAGGAGTTTTCATTTTACATAAACATAAACTCAAGCCGAACATCATCTAACACCTAAGTTATTATCATTTTCATCATTCAATTACAAATAAAACAGCCCCCTAATATTCAATCATAATTCAGCCAAAGGGCCTTTAATTCTCATAAAAGTCCTTTTATACATTTCAAAGCACATCCACGCCAAACACCATCAAATGTATAGTTCCTCATCATTTCTCATTAAGGAATAAACACAAAACAACTTTCCCAACAATCTTGAGAATTTTTCCATAACTAAGAAAATATAAACTTCAACACAAATCAATACAAACTCTTACTACAACATGATTATAAGCATAATCCACTATCAAAAACACAATAATCACCCCCATCACAACCAAATAATTTTGCCCAAGACCCCATATTTAGGGGAAAATTGGGCATTTTCAACCAAAATATTTAATCTATGCTTGTATCTTCTAAAAATAGATGATTATGCATGCTAGTAACTTATCAAAGCTAAAATGAAAGATTTAGAAACCTAGGATTCATGAGCTACGAATTTGGGGATGGAAAAATCATGTCTTATACTCAAAATTAGAAGAAGATAAGAATGAAAACTTATTTGCCTATGCATTTGCTTAAGGGAGCTTCAAACTTGCATGAGAGAATGTAAGTTAAAATTGAGATGAAAATGGCTTGTGGAGGCTTCTCCAATTCGTTTTTGAGCTTCAAGAGAGAGAGAGGACAGGAATAGTGAAGTTTTTTATACATGGGGCTGATTTTTGTTGTTAAAAGAGTGGCTTTGATTGAGCCATGTGTCACAATCTAAGGGGAGTCTCTTTTTCACTGTACATCCGAGAGAAACATGAAATTTTGACTTGATTCTGTTCTGAATTTGGAAAAATGATCAACACCAAAGTTGTAGGTCTTGGTCTAAGATTTCCGAAGATATAAAGTTCACTAAAATTGGACATCGTATGAAAACATTAAGTCTGAAATACCGAAGGCTTCCCAGATCACGTTAAAATTTAAATGCACAACAAAAATGAAAAATTTTCACTTCATGTTTCTAAAATAGTTTATATAAGTAATAACGTGCTAATGATGCACGTTTGAATGCTTAAAGATTTTACACAACACATAAATTAAATTTTGTAATTGTACCACGAAAATCGAGCTGTTACAGTATTAAGGCCATTAGCACATAATTCACTGCTCGGCACTGAGATGTTCAAGGTTAAAAAACCTAAAGTAAAATGACAAAAAATTTCTCCTGATTATACATATCTGTGAAATCTTAGACTTGGTCATATTAACCTTGACCAAATAGATAGGTTGATAAAGAGTGGAACTTTAAGCCAATTAAAGCTTGGTACTTTAATAGTCTGTGTATCTTATCTATAAGGTAAGATGACCTAGAGACTTTTCACCGGAAAATGGCTAAGAGTAAATCAACCACTTGAGCTCGTACATTCAAACATCTGTGATCTAATGAATATAAAAGTAAGAGGTGGTTATGAATACTTTATCACATCAACTGATGACTATTCTAAATAATATTATGTTTACCTATTTCAGCACAAGTCATATACTTTTGAAAAGTTCAAAGAGTATTGTGCTGAGGTTGAGAACCAATTAGGTAAAACCATCAAAAATCTATGATCAGATCGTGGAAGAGAATACCTCGATAATGAATTCGAGAAATTCTTGGTTGGGCATGAGATAGTTTCCTAGCTCACAATATCTTGAACACCACAGTAAAATAGTGTTGTAGAAAATGAGAAATCAGACCCTACAAGACATAATGAGATATATGTTTAGCTATAGTTCATTACCTAGTTCATGTTAAGGATATGCATTACAGACAACAATGTATATTTTTAACGTGGTTCCATCTAAGTCTATTCCTAATACACCCTTAGAGTTATGGAGTAGTCGCAAAGCTAGTTTGCGATATTTTTGTATATTGGGGCGTCCAACACCTATGCTGAAGAACAAGACTCCAAAGTTGAAACCACGTCCATATTTATCCCTATTTGTAGATTACCATAAAGAAACTAATGGTTTATTTCTCTATAGTCTAGAAGATAATAAGTGTTTGTATCGACAAACGTCAAGTTTCTTGGGGAGGACTATATGAGAGAGTTCACACCTCATAATAAAGTGGTAGTCGAGGAGTTACTTATTGGTTAGACCAGTACATTGCCAACAACAGTTGTTGATGATAATGTAACACCTTCAATATCTTAGCATCTAATGCAAGTATATTAGGATGATCTACCACTTAGATGCAGTGAGAGGGTTGTGCGACAACCTGATCGCTATCTAGGAATGAGAGGCACAAGTTGTCATATCCAGTGATGGTGCAGAAGATCCATTGACCTATCGTAGTGCAATGGATGATACTGATAAGAGGAATGACTCAAAATCATGAATCTCGAGATGAAGCTTGTAGACCAACTGATTGGGTAAAAACTATAAGTTTTAAGTAGACTTACAAGAAGAATATAGGAGTAGATGGGAAGGTTCAAACCTTTAAAGTTAGGCTAGTGGCCAAACGTTATACCCAGAAAGAGGGAGCCGACTATGATAAGATTTTCTCATCAGTAGCCATGCTCAAATATAATTGCATTCTTCTATCCATTTCCGTATATCATGACTATAAGATATGACAAATAGAGTTAATACAATATTCTTGAATAACAATATTGATGAGTGTATCTATATAGTACACTAGAGGGATTCATTACCCAAGGTCAAGAGCAAAAAAATTATAAGCAGTAAAGGTCCATTTATGACCTTAAACAAGTATCTCTATTTTGGAATATAAGATTTGATACGACGATCAATTCTTATTACTTTAAGTAGAAGTTGATGAGCCTTATGTTTACAAAAGCGTTATTAACGATAAGGTGGTTTTTCTTGTATTGTACAACAATGATATTTTACTCATTGGGAATTATGTAAAAGTATTATATGTCGTAAAATTTTGGCTAGTAAACCAATTCCAAATGAAAGATTTGAGAGAGGTCATTTATGTACTTGAGATCCATATTATTTCGAGATCACAAGAGACGATTGTTAGCTATGTCTCAAACATCCTACATCGATAAGATTCTTGTGTGATTTGGGATGCAGAATTCCAAGAAAGGTAATTTTTCTTTTCGACATGGAATTCATTTGTCAAAGAAATAGTCTCCTAAGACACCTTAAGCAGTTGAAGAGATGAGACATATCTCATATACCTCTATAGTTGGTAATTTCATGTATGCAATGTTATGCATGAGACCAAACATTTGCTATGCAGTAAGAGTAGTCAGTAGATTTCATTCTAACCCGATATTAGATCATTGTGTAGCTTTGAAGCACATTCTCATGTATCTTAAGAGAATGACAAACTATATGCTTATATATTCTCGTAAGGATATGATCCTGAGAGGATATACTGATTTTAATTTTCAGACGGATGTAGATTCTAGGAAATCAATATCTGGATCAGTATTAAACCTATGTGGTGAAGGTATTTTGTCAAGAAGAATAAAACAATCTTGTATTGCTGACTCCACCATGGAGGCGGAGTATATAACAGCTTTTGAAGCAATTAAGGAAGTAGTCTAGCTCTGAAAATTCTTGGGAGATCTGAAAGTTGCTCTATGTATGGATAAATCGCTCATATTTTATTGCGATAATAATGGTGTAGTGGCGAACTCCAAAAAACCAAAAAGCCACAAAAAGTGGAAGCATATAGAGAGGAAATATCATCTCATATGGAAGATAGTGCATAGACGTTACCGTCATAAAGATAGCATCTGCAGAGAAGTTAGATGACTCGTTTACAAAGACCTTGACGATTAAAGTTTTTGAAGGTCACTTAGAGGGTCTAGGATTATGCGAAATCTCTCATTTGCTCTAGTACAAGTGGGAGATTGTTGTGAATATGCCAAAAGCTTCATGTAATATATAGATGGAATTATTTTGAAATAATTATTTGATTTAATTCACATATTGTAAATCATCTTGTATACCCTTGCTTGCTTATGTACTTTCAGAATTAGTGTATGAATGTCATATACAAGAGGATTTAAGTTTGAAATTATCAATCTAAGATAATCCATAGATAGCAAACAAAGACGGGTATTTTATTTATGGTGTATCTATAGCTACAATCCATTCTATAAATGTATAACGACCTTGATATGAGATCGTTCATGTGGTGATATGAGAAATAAAACACCTCATATGATTTGATCAAATATGACTGCACCAAGACAAATGAGTTTCTATTAATATACATTAAATAAAGAAATTCATAACAATATAATAGATGATCATATATTGTCTGAGTGTACTACGAACTCTTGTATGGCAGACTATGTCCTTTGATTTACAAAGGTGGGGTTGGTGTAGCAATTCTGACCAATAATTACGTATTTTGGGGACATGATTTGGTGTGTGGCTGGAGTTATAGATTTTTGAATCCTATACTTCTTGTGAGAAGTAGATGAGTATAATCTTTAAGGGTTGATTCAGTACTTGAACGATTTGAGTGGTCAAATATTTCTATTACGAATAAAAAGAATAATATTCATAATAGTTATGAATAAATTGTTCATTAGAGAACCAATGGTACTTAAGTTACAACAAATAATTAGAAGGGTAAAATGACATTATAACCCAGATCTAATTATAAGATACTCATTAATATCAAATATTAAATAGTGATTACACAAAATGACTTAGGATAAAATTTTCGGAAATAATTTCCATGGTTATAAGTTCACCGTTTACCGGTTCACTGAACAGACCGACCAGGATATCCAGCCAGCCAGATCATTTATGAAACTCGACCAGCCCACCGTTACAATGACACGTATACTGTAGCAGTGGTTGAATTATGGTAATTTCAATAAATTACCATTTTACCCCTAGTATAGAAAAATTCCCAAAACGTATCCAGAACAATTCACAAAATTATGAGAATTTTTCTACATAGTATACGAAATGGCCAAAATTTCATAATTTCAGTAAATTATGATTTGGCCCCAATGTGATCTTTCCGAAAATTCCCAAAATATTTCCGGAAAGATTTCAAAATCCTGAGAATTTTTCCTACGCATCTTCACACATCTAATTTCATCTATAACACCTCAATTTCACAAAATCAACACTTTTGAATTAATTATGCAATTAATCACATTAACACCTAATTTCAAAATTCATAAGTAAAAAATCCAAATATTCACCAATGAGAATCACCACCATAAAGTAACTCTAAAATAATTCTAGGTCACCAAGGAGTGGCTTAAGTAACTTTAAAAAGACAATTTGGTGTCTTATACCCTAATTACACTAATTAGCCTAATTAATTTTAAACATATTATTAGGACTCGTATTAGGATTTCTAAACATAAATTGACACCAAAATATATAAGAATCACAAACATAACCAATTGGTGTAACATCCCACCTAATGCCAAGATGCAAAGATGCCAAAATTTTGTGTTAATTTTGAATTATTTTTTCCGTTGGTGTTGAATGAGAAATAAGAAATACTATTAAATTATAAAATTAAATTAATAAATCTAAAAATAAGAACATTATTATAACAAGTAAACATATTATACTATCATATTAAAATAAGAAATACTATTAAATTATAATATTAAATTAATAAATTTATTAAATAAAAAACCTATTGCAATAAAAATACATGTTATAATTTTATAAGAACTCTATTGTAATAATGAAAAAATTTATTATACTATCCTATTAAAATAATAAATTCTACTTTATAAAATTAAATTAATAAACATAGGTTTAAAAGAACCTTATTATAATAAGAAAACATAATATAATATATAAATTTTTAAATAATATCACAGATAATCCAGATATATAAATATAAATATGTGCATTAATATTTTAAAATTTTCTCATCGCGCCATGTGGCATCCAATCTCTACATTAATTAAATTACGAAATTAAAATTTCCCTAAAATTATCATTTTATTATTAAATTATAAAATTATAAAATTAAAATAATAAATTATTAAAATAAGAAGTTTATTACAATATAAAAAATAAAATCTCTTAATAAAATAAGAAACCTATTACTTATATTAATTAATATTGTAAATTAATATTTTTTTTTAAAATTAAAATGATAAATTATTAAAATAATAAAACATATCTTGATCTCTCATTAAAATGAAAATATGTATGGCACCTAATCACTATAATTAATTTTTTTATTAATTTATAAAATTAAAATAATAAATTATTAGAATAAGAAGTCTATAATAATAATATAAAAATAGAATCTCCTATTTATTATTAAATTACAAAATTAAAATATTTTTAAAACTAAATTTTTATTATTAATTTATAAAATTAAAATAAGAAACATATTACAATATAAAAAATAAAATATCCTCTTAAAATAAGAAACCTATTAATTTAAGAAATTAATATTGTAATTTATTATTTTTAAATTATAAAATTAAAATGATAAACTATTAAAATTAGAAACCTATTATAATTTATAACATATTATAATTTCCCATTAAAATTAAAAAAAAAAGTATGTGGCACCTAATCTATTAAAAAATAAATTATTAAAATAAGAAATCATATTATTATATAAAAATAAAATCTCTTATTTTTTTTATTAAATTGTAAAATTAAAATAAAGCTATAATTAAATTTTTTTATTATAATATTAAAATAATAGACCTATTACAATTTAAAACAACAACATACTTTTCTATTAAAATAAGAAAATTAAATAGCATTCATTCATAAATTCTAGCATTTTTTTAATTTCAGGTCTATTATTTTACTTTAAATTATTTTTATAAGTTCTTTTCATGATCTTTTTTATTATTTTGTGTATTAATTTCAAGATGCAAACTCTGATTATTAGTTTTTGCAAAGTGACTTTGAACTTTAAATTACTTCTATAAAAAAATTTTGAACTTTTCATTATTTGTTGTGCTTTAGGACGAAAACTTTAACTATTAGTCTTACAAAGTCAATCTGAATTGGTTAA
>SKCR01027103.1:0-41271 GCA_019454045.1 Zanthoxylum bungeanum | reverse complement strand
ATTTTCTTGTAGAAGAGAAATTGAAAGAGACTCTATGTTGCTTACCGAAAAGACAGTGATTACAAGGATCCAGAGCAGTATTTTTGGAGACGGAGATTACATCTTTTTTTGTCAAGGTAGACAACCTCATTTCACTCATGTGACCGAGTCTCTGGTGCCACAGATTCTGACAAGCCTCTAGTTCAGCTACATTGAGACTTTCTGCACAAATCTTCACATAAGTCTTGTATAGAGTTCCAAAAATATGTCATTGGGCGATGACCATGGCACCTTTTATCATTCTCCAAGTATCATTGCTGAAGTGGCTAGCATAACCCTGTTTGTCAAGGGCTACCCCCGAGAGTAGATTAAGCCGAAGTTCTGGAACATGTCTCACCTCCTTCAGGGTTATTATATACCATGCATTTGTCCATAACTGTATTTCATTAATTCCCACTATCTGAGAAGAACTGGTATTACTCATCTTCACTGCTCCAAAGTCTTCTGCTTTGTATGTTGTGAAAAAATCCCTGTGAGGAGTGATGTGGTAGGATGCTGCAGTATCTACCACCCACTCGACATCATGAGTTGTGGTGTGAAGGCATGCTTCTTCCAGGCCGGAGCATATAGCTACATCTCATGTAACTACTACTGTCTCCGTATCATTCTTCTTCGGCTGGTTATTGCCTTGTCTTTGCTCTTGTTGCAGTTTCCGGCAATTCTTCTTTAAGTGGCCTTCTATGCCACAGTGGAAGCACTTGTATGTCTTTCTCCCATCAGTGGATTTACCTCTAATTTTGCCTCTGCCTTTCCTTTTGCTTTGATTTTTCTCCGGTTGTCTTCTTCGATGCTCCGAGACAAGGGCTTCTGTTTGATTTGAGCCCATGTCTTTTCTTCTGGCTTCTTCATTTGATAGGGCATCTTTTACCATAGGCATGGTAAGTTTTCCTCATGGAGCTGAGTTGCTGAGAGTAACCACCAGTGTCTCTCAGCTATCAGGAAGAGAACTGAGTAGCAAGAGGGCTTGAACTTCGTCTGCCAGTTGCATGTTTACTGCAGACAACTGGTTCACCAGACTTTGGAACTCGTTGGTGTGTTTTGCAACAGAAGTTCCACTCCGTAACTTCAAGTTCACTAAACGTCTCATGATTAAGGCTTTATTCCGAGCTGTTTTGACCTGGAACATGTCTTTCAATTTCCTCCATATTTCGTAAGCATTTGTATCATGTGCTACGTGGTGGAAGACATTGTGACCGATCCACTGTCTAATCTGACCCAGAGTTCTATTTTAGAGTTTATTAAAGTCATACTCTTTAACAGATTCTGGTCTCACTTCCTTCACCTCGATAACATCAAACAAATCTTTACAGTGTAAATAATCTATCATTCGAGGTCTCCAGAGGGAGTAATTAGTTGCTTTCATCTTGATCATTGCACTAGAAAGGGAATCTTCCATTTCCATTTTAAGTTTTAAAGTTTAAAATGAAAATAGGTTAAAATCGGGGCTGAATTTCACAAATCAGAGGTCACCGTTGCGTCCGGAATGATCGAAAATGGTGGATTAGACACTTCATTGGTCCAAATCCGACTCATTGACTGATTTGTAAATTCCTAAAACTTCTGGGGCAAAATTATAAATTTAAAAGACTTCATGGGGCTAAATTAAATTTGCTAGGCTGCTGACGTGGCAGGATGATGTGGCGGGCTGACGTGGTAGGTTGACATTGCAGTTGCTGACATGGCAGATGACGTGGCGCCACGTAATTGTCTTTTTCCTCCAGCCCCGCGTGGCGCCGTGCACGAGACTGGTCTCCACTCGCCAGCGCGTGTAGGCGCGTGCGGCGTCCTCGGATATCTGTTTGATCGCCGAAAAATACCACTGAACTCGTCTCGATGTGAACTAACTGATGGTATACTCAAAATTGATTTTTTACAACTTTTGTCGG
Organism: Zanthoxylum bungeanum; assembly: GCA_019454045.1. Classification (NCBI taxonomy): domain Eukaryota; kingdom Viridiplantae; phylum Streptophyta; class Magnoliopsida; order Sapindales; family Rutaceae; genus Zanthoxylum; species Zanthoxylum bungeanum. Next base: position 39,346 of record SKCR01027103.1, on the reverse strand, counting down.
AACCGATTTTTCGAACCGAAGCTCTGTTTCTGAGTTTCGGGATCCTTCCGTGTAACCTTAGCTCTTGATACCACTTGTTGTGATTCTCTGATCACTCTAAAATGTGTTTGAGGAAAAACCGAATGCTTTTCTATTACTCACAAGAATATAATACAAAAGTGTTTAAACTTTACAAAGCAAAAAACCTCACTACACTCTCTATACACAAACTTTGGGATGCTGTGATACATTTACAAATGTTTTGGAGCTCCTTTTATAGGGCAAAAACGTGTGTTACAGTGCCACATGTTTTTGCCAACTTCATCCCTACTGGCCAACTTGGCCAACCTGGAATCCATGCAAGTTGGAAGCTTGCTGGCAGCCTAGCGCCGAAAGTTGTTTGTTGCTTGCTGGAAAAAACATGCATGGCTCATGCATGGAATGCTTCTGGAATGCTGCTGGACTTTACAGGAAATACGTAGTAATAAATTTATTTTATGTTGTTAGAGTTTTGTCTTAATTAAACTTAAATTTTAGATATTTTATATAATTATTCGAGTTGAATTCTTAGAACTTCCCAACCCGTGCTGGTATTGTCTCGATTATGATTCAAGACGAAAAATTATTTCAATTCCCAATAAAAATTTGAGATTTTTAGATTAAAATTTAAGATTCGAGATTTTTTAAGTTAAAATTGTCCGAAGTCATGACCCAAATTTTTATTCAAGACAAAAAATCGATTGAATTCCAAATATAATTTTTATCGGAGATAATTTTTCATCTCAAATCTTATACCGAATAATCGGGTATCATAATTTTCTCCTAATCCTAAAAGGATGTTTCTGCTGAAATGTACAAGGGAGTGTAGTTTAATGATTGGGGCATAATCGAATTATTTTTTAAGCATTTGAATTTAATAAAACGTGCTTATTTGACTTTCAATCTTATGAAATGGAAGGAGTTAAAAATTGCATATATTTCACTTGTCCATGCAGACAAAATAATAAAGAAAAGGTTTAATTTTTGTTTTTCAAGAATGTAAATTGTTTTTTTTATTAGAATCGCAGTGGCAGTGTCACAGTGGCAATGGCAGTACAGGCAGTTTTCAGGAAAATTGTCCCATTGTTATTTGTTCAATTTGTTTGCTTTTTCATTTGGAATCACGTTCCTCCTTTTATTTTTGGCCGACAAACTCTCCCTATCCTCCCTGTCCAGCATTTTTACACTACAATTTGCTATTTGCTCCGCTCCATAATTTGCTATTTTAATTAAGGGATTATATTTCCGACTCTCATTCACATTTGTGACCTTACTCATATTAGTTAACTCAGTCACATTACCGACCATTAGTCAGATTATCAACTCTCAGTCATATTAGTTATCTCAGTTACATTGCTGACCCTCAGTCATATTGAGCACATTTATAATTGTGACATCAGTCACATTGTCGACCCGCAATCACATTGAGCACAATCATAATTATGACATCAGTCATATTGCCGACACTCAGTCACACTTGTGACCTCAGTCACATTAGTTATCTCAACTACATTGTCGACCATCTGTCACATTACCAACCCTCAGGCATATTGAGAACAATCACATTTGTGACCTCAGTCACATTGCGACTACATTTTTTTTTTATCGATAGTCACAAAATAACTGTCAATTAGGTATATGTCCTAAGTGTTTTTTTGTTTAGTTATAGTCGCAATGTGACTATAAGTGGCTTCATCTACACAAAAAAAAAAATCCAGAGAAAAATTAATATTTAATGTGTATTTCAAATGAAAATATGTGCTTTTAAAATGTAGTGTCCAAATGGGATATAAGGGATTAAAATGTATGTGTCTTGCAGACCATTTTTTTAAATGAAAATTTTTTTTTGTTTACGTGGATAATAACTTTTTTTGATTTTATAAGATTAAAACGAGGAAAAAAATTAGGTCAACCCTCTTATTAGTCAAAAAAATATTAAAGATGAATAAAATTTAAAAAGATAGAACTAAATGTTCATAAACTTAATAGGTAGAGTTTTTTTAATAATAAGTTATGGGAAATATGATTTTTAAAAAAAAATAAATTTCTATTTAATTAATGAATTATTTATTTATTTTAATTATTTTAGACAAATTTTGTGTGCATTAATTTTCGTCATCACTCGTATTTGTAAGATTACGGACATGAACTTATTTGTTGTGTGCATTCTTATATATATCACTAAAAATCCTTGTTCTAGAAATAGTTTGTGTTTGTGAGTACTTTTTAATCATCACTCATCTTGTAACATTACAGACAAATTTATTTGATACAAATTTATTGACGGTTATTTTTCATTCGAATGACAAAATAGGAAATACATCCCTCGAATAAACCTCCATCGGACAGTGAATTTGTTTGGTTAATAGGGAACTAAAGAAAACTTAGCAAGCAGACAAGATATATACAAAATTTTACGTGGTTCGGAGGAAAATGGCTACAACCTATGTTCACGGGAAAAATATGGATTCTTTTATTACTGTTCGGGGTCAAGACCGACCCGAGCTACAAATGTGGGAATGCACATTGACAAAGGAGAAACATCGCGGTTCTTACTCAAGCATGGTACACTTCTCTCAAGTGGTCAGGTAATGACCCACTTTCTCTCTCTATCTCTAGTTTTTAAACTCCTTTGCTTTTGGAAAGTTGTGAGAAGCAAAAATTACAAACCCTTTAATTTGTGACCTCAAACTCTTTTTATAGGCTTTAAAAGATATTGTTCCGCTGACTATAATGTCAGCCATTGTCACAAGGTCAACATTACAGTTGCTGCCACCCTCAATTACCCATTATCCAGCTAATCAGATGGGCTGATTCCTCTACTATTGCACCGGCCTAAGGCGGTCTATGATGGCCTCTGGCAGCTCTACTTTGCACTATTCTACCACTGCACCGGCCTATGGCTGCTGACAGGGCCTACAACCATTGTTGACTGCTACTTTCCATGTCATCATTAACCTTCTGGAAGCACACCTTCCCAAGTAGGACATATGTCACATGACTTCATTTCTGGTCGACCTGAGATCTCATCTTCGTTCCTCGGGTAGACATACCGAGGAAAATGATGCTCATCGAATCCTCTCCAGTCCTTTCAAACAGGTCGAGTTTCATAAACAATGATCTCATCGGGTCGGGCTCCATAAACTCCCAAAAACCCCTCAAATCAACACCCTTCATGTGGTCGAGTCAATATCACAATTTGCTTCATCCTTCAATACGCTTTTGTTCTTGGGAGAATTCATTTGTACCACGAGGTAGGGTCTCTCTGTCAAACCTCATCTCCTTCTAGGCTATTGAGCCTTTGCCATCCACTTTTGGATAAGTACAATCTTTATTCTATCTGTCCTCGATACTTGAACCTTCATCGGGATAAAAAAATCACCATCAACATATGTCATCTAATTCTCGGTAATAACGAGTTTGCAAGTTGATGCTAAGAACTTTACAAAAGATGGTGGTGCACGTAGCAAATGACTGACCCAATGTCCTCGGGTCATCGCCCATTGAGAACGCTATATCACCTCATCTCTTCCCAGGCTCATCTTCATCGGGAGGGTTGTTCTACATACTACCAAATATGCCCTTTTCTGACAATTGCCTTTCTTTCACTGCCATTCGAAAAGGCACTTCTAGGGTTTTATAACGTCCCTAAGAATATATGACAGCATAATGGTCTTTCTTAAATACATATTGCACTCATCAATCCCCATTTTGTTTCGTCTCCCCGGTTTACCAAGTGTCACCCATTTATGACTTGCCTGCCAAAACTTGGGCGGCTGAGATTGACCGAGCAAGTGGTCCATATCTGAGCCTTTGATTTGAATTCAACGACCACGATTGACCCGACATGTGTCACTAATCCCTCACTCCCATCCCAAACCAACGACTAAGATCAACTCAAGTAGCCTATTTAAAGACCACTTCTATTCAATTACAACTTTTACAATTTCACCTTTTTCAACAACGCTCACAAAGACTCAAGCCTTCTTCGTAACATCGATCAACCAACGTCCTCAAGCAACCAGATCTTTAAATCTATATCTCCAATAAACTTTCATTACACAAGTAAATGCACATCGACCTCCCTCTTTACTTCTTCGTTCTGAGCATGCTTCATATTTACAATTATTGTGTGATGAACATATGCTTTGTTTGATAACATGTTTCTAGGCTAATCGTGGTTCTGGGTTTCTGTTGGCACCATATGTATGTATTTATGGGCTTATGATGCATTTGTATGGGTGTGTGTTTATGGGTTTGTGTTTCGGTGTTGAATGTATGCAATTCTGGGTTTTGTAGTGTGTTTAGATTCACATGAATAAGTCAGGTCGAGTTTCTGTTTTTGGTTGTATTCATGTTCTATAAAAATTTAATCTTACCATTGCTAAAGTATTTAGAGATTTCCAGAGTTAGTCATTCGGTAGGGATGAAAAAATGAATTCTAGGCAGATAACAGGCCCAACTAACAGTAAAACAGACCCCTAATAATTTATATAAAATGATTAGTTTAACTTTACTAATTGTACTCCTCATGTTATCATTTTATAGGAATTTCAGAATCCGAGGCTTCTTCAGCAACTCCCCTCGCTATTGTTCCTCCCGAGGTACTTGCCTCTCCACCATTCGACCCAATTAAGGTGGAAAGCTCGAGATCACCAATACCATATGACCTTGATATCACCCAAATTCCCTCAGAAGAATAAAACCAATCCTTCGTCGTCAGACGGCCCCATCCCGACTCAATTCATCCACTACTGGATTTTGATAACATGGACATGGACAAGGCTTCCTCCATAACCAGCGCCGAACTTAACCAGTTGAGGGAGAAATTCAACATCTGTGAGGGGGTTACCTTTAACATACCATGTGTGCATGACCAGGCTAGTAGACTTTCTAGCTGTACTGTGGCATTATGCTCGGTCTAATTAGACATAGGTCTGAGGCTGCCCATCCAAGGTTAGTTAGCTAAGATGCTGGCAACGATGAACCTAACCCCTTGCCAACTAAATTTGAACGGATGAAGGGCATTTGTTGGGCTCTACGTCATTGGGAGGCGGGCCGGCGTGAGTGAATCGTCATTCTTAGAGATAAAGAAGCTATAACAATTGAACGCTAACCCTAAGTAGTATAAAGGTTGGTATTACTTGTCCACCTATGCTGGAGGCAAACACTTGATTACCAACCTCTCGGCCACTAATAAAACCTTCAAGGATAAATGATTCTTGGGTCGGGGGATTTTGATAGCAAGAGCAGAGATACGATAATGAGCAGATAATCGTCCTGAACGTTTTTAGAACATAAGATAACTTCTTGACATTCACATTTTCCATATTTAGGATTTTCAGCCTCTACTAACTTTCTGGTAACATTTATAGGTTGTTGGGGTGACCTTTTCAAGATTCATCATCAGATTAGGGAGAGAATACAATGGGAATCCCATTATAGATAAGGCCATTGTTAACCCCTCTTCTTTTATTGATGCAGGTCTCATATCGAGCACTCTTCCACCCGTCGATAAGTAGTCCGGTAGATATTGGCTAACTAATTTTTTTTTGTTTTCTTGCAGTCTTTACTGTTCTTATATTTGTATTTATTTGACCCGATCATACATTTATTATCTTTAATCTTGCAAATTTTCTTGATGCAGATATGTTTGGAAGAAGGCCTAGCCCCTTACAAATTGTATAATAGGCCAAATGTTTAGCCCAGGGTTGGCAGAGTGAAACCCGCCTCCGGCTCACTACACCAAATCATCCCCAATAAAAATAGAAAGCACCAAAATAGACCCCCTGCTACACCAACCCGAACCACTAGCATACCGCCACCAACCCCAAGGCAGTTGACGAGACGGTCTCACCAGGTCGGTAGTGAGGCTGCGAGCACATCTCGGATGAATTGGTGCCTTCACTTCCAACCAAGAAATCATGCGGCAAAGCCCCCATGGTTCTCATTTCACAAAAATCAACAACCGACATCCTGGGGACTAAGGACCTCACCGAACACATGGGGGAGAATATATGGTACCCCATCTCGACCCTTAACTTCATGGAAGATTAAGTGATACTCCAACAGACATGCACCTATGAAGATATATCCCCGTAGAGGTCATCAAAAAAGTGGGCTGCTTCCAATAGAAGGTAATAACCCTTAAACCTCATGCATCTCATCTTACTTCACGAACTAACTTTTTTTTGCATATGCAGCTGGCATACCTCTTGGCCACCAACATAGACGTGTTGTCGGTACCATTATCGAGGGAGGTTAGGCCCAACGCCTGCAGGGCTAACTGACCAAGAGGGAAAATGATCTCAATAAGAAGCTCGATGAGGCCAAGCCCGAAAATGAGTCACTCCATCGGGCTATCCAAGTCATAAGAAATGTGAGGGATGAAGCTCGAGCTGAGGCTACCTCTCGGACTTCGGATCTGAAGATGTTACATGCAAAGGCAGCCATGGCTTAGATGGACCATGACAGGGCCAAGACAGAGCTTAGAAAGGCCAAGGTCGAATTGACAAGAACCAACAGCGAGCTGGCAAGAACCAAGGGCGAGCTGGATGATTGACATGCCCACCTAATCGAGCATATCAAGGATGCTAAGGCTGACACCTTGTTGAAGAGCTAGAGCGATCCTTAGAACTTATTGTCGAGACTTACCATGATCTGGACCTGAGCGTTCTTCATCGGGTCCTAAAGGTTTCAAAGGGGAGTTGACCTTCGAAGAGGCCTATTGGGTGACTGGCTGTGAGGAAACCGAGGTCCCCCTCATGCCGCTGATGTCCCCGGCCTCTCAACTATTGTTGCTCATGCCTCTACTTATGCTGACTTTGATGCTTCTTCCTCTAGTAGAATTGCTCATTACTTAATTATTAATTACAACTTTCTAAATTAAATAAAAATAATAAACTTTTACTAATTTACTTTTTTTTTCCTTTTTTATTTTTATTTTTCTTGATCATTTTACAAAGGTGTATTATGACATTTAAACTTTTATTTTTTATTTTATTTTCTATAATTAAAATTACTTGCAACACACATTGAATTCTCCACCAATTTCAACCTTGAAATATATAACTAGAAAATCTTGTGAAGAGAAAAGTTATAGATATTTGAATCGTCTTTCATCTGGAACTGGAAATTGTTGTAAATTCCTCAAATTCATTAAATAGGATATGTATATGTATAGGTAGATCATTGGGATTTTCAAGGGGTGTATGGAGGTTGCAATCCTTGGAGGGTTGCAACCCACCCCAAGGGGTGCCCTTTTGGCACCCCTCCATGCCTTATAAAAGAAGGCCTTTATTCCAAATGAATATATATAAAAAAACATATACAGAATATCTATAAAAAAAGGCATTGTGTTTTTTCCTTGTTTTGAGAGAGAGATCCACCATTGAATCCTAGTTTAAACACTTGTTAAGGAGTGCTCCATGAACAAGTAGAATCCAAGTAATCCTGGGAGAACGTTGGCAAAACGAATCCGTAAAGCACATGTGACGGCGCCAATAAGTTCTTAAGGACAGAGATCTTCTCGACTTGGATTGTTTCTGTAATCTCAATTTCCAGGTTTGTCTTCAAGTTTTCTGGTTTTAGGGTTTTTGCATCTAGATCTACTTTTGGTAGTTTGATCTGTTTGATTTGCATGTTATATTACTGTTTAATGACACAATATTTACCACAATCTTAAGAACTTATTGCTCTAGTGTTATTAGGTAGTAATTCACATGTTAGGGTTTGTATATTTTCTGTAAAATACGAACTGTGTATGAAAAAACCGTAGGGCGTTCGAACGGCCGACGCACGCGAAGGCAAAAATCTGAAAATTCATAAGAACGTTCGAACGCCTCTTCAAACGTAACTCGAACGCAAGCCTTCTGCCTTAGAACGTTCGAACGCATCATGAACGCTATACGAACGTGAACTCTCTGGAATCATTATGTTCGAACGCGTTCTCGAACTCTACACGAACGTGAACTCTCTGGAAACACTTCGTTCGAACGCATTATCAAACGCAACACGAACGCACACACTAGACAGTCTCGTTCGAACGTAGATACGAACGTGACACTAACGATCTTGTCCTGGAAGTATCATAAAATTGCAAACTTTAATTAATATTAACTTGGTTAGTCATATACTGTAAACACATTAATCTTGGTAGTATAGATTTAAGTTATTATTAAGTTGTTCAATTATCACAAGCATACACATAGTGATAAAGTTGAAATTAATTGGTTGTTGCATAATTGGTTAAGAATTTAAAGTGTAATTTTGCACAAGTAATTCCATCCAATCTTGATTGACATATATATCTACTTTTATCGTATTAACTGTGCTATTGGAAAAGTGAAAATCTGGGTTGTGAATTGCTAAAAGATCCTATTGGAAAAAGTGTTCGAAAAATATTTGTTCACTCAATTTTCCTTAAGTATCTTTAGTTGAAATTCAAGGACTTGTGTTTATTGGAACTTTCGTCCATTAAAACAACAAGTGACTACCTAGTACTTCACTTTGAACAAGATCATTCGTTGATCATTGTGTAATTTGTCTTTCGTAGACTGATTGAACCCTGTTGATTTCCAGTTACAAATGGCTAGCGGAAATATCACGGTACCGGTCTCTCACAGAGAAAAGCCGGAGAAATTTGGTGGGGCAAATTTCAAACAGTGGCATAGCAAAATGCTGTTCTACCTGACAACTCTCCAGTTGGCTAAATTCCTCAAAGATCCTCCGGGTCCTGTGGAGGGTGAATCTGAATTGGCCATGGAAGAGCGAGAACAGACTTGGATGTCTGGAGACTTCTTATGCAAGAACTACCTTTTGGGTGGTCTTGACAATACCATGTACAATGTGTACCAAGGCATGACTTATGCGAAGGTTCTCTGGGAATCTCTCGAGAAGAAGTACAAAACCGAAGATGCCGGACAAAAGAAATTTATCGTGGGTAGGATCCTGGACTACAAGATGGTAGTTTCAAGGACGGTGATGTCTCAGTTGGGTGAACAACAATAGATCATTCATGAAATACTGAATGAAGGAATGAAACTCTGTGAGACGTTTCAAGTTGCCACCATAATTGAAAAGTTACCTCCATCATGGAAGGACTTCAGGAGCTATCTGTAACACAGAAAGAAGCAGATGAGCCTTGAAGACCTTGGAGTTCGATTGAGAATCGAACAGGACAACATGATGTCCGAGAAGGCCAGCTACAAGACTATGGAGTCTAAGGCCAACATCTTTGAGGATGTAAAGGGTAGCAAGAAAAGAAAGAACAGTGAAGCTGATTCTTCCCAAGCGAACAATAAGTTCAATGGGAAGTGCTACAACTGTGATAAGAGCGGTCATATGACAAAGGACTGCAGAAACAAGATATCTCGGGACAATGGCAGGAAAAATGAGGCCTATGTCGCTGAAAATGAGCAGTTAACTGATGAGATTTCAGAAATGAATCTCTCAGCAGTGGTAACTGAAGCCAACTTGGTTGGGAATCCGAGAGAATGATGGGTAGACACTAGGGCTACTCGTCATATCTGTGTTGATAGCAAGATGTTCTCCTCGTATCAGAAAGGTCGATGGCGGCGATCATCTGACAATGTGAAACTCGTCTACCTCTAGAGTGGTTGGACAAGGCACAGTAGTTCTGAAAATGATATCCGGAACAGAGCTTACATATAAGAATGTTCGCATGTTCCAGATATTCGGAAGAACTCGGTCTCGGATTTGTATTTGTTTCTGACAAGATTGTATTGACCAAAAATGATGTCTATGTAGGAAAATGATACCTCGCTGAGGGTCTTTTCAATGACTGTCAATTGTGCTATTAATAAAGCTGAAACTTCTGCTTATATTATTTAGTCACAAAATGTATGGCATGAGAGGTTAGGACATGTTAATTATGATACAATGCGTACATTAATTAACATGAACCTTATACCTAAATTTGCATTGATAGCCAACATGAGTGTGAGGCATGTGTTGAAGCAAAAATACATAGAACATCATAGAACGAAGTTCTGAACCCTTGGAACTTGTACACACTGACGTGTGTGACATGAATATTGTGCAAATAAGAGGCAGTAAAAAGTACTTTGTCACTTTTATCGATGAAAGCACAAGATTCTGTTAAGTGTATTTACTGAGGAGCAAAGCTGAAGCTATTGAGAGCTTTATACACTGAGAACGAAGTTGCAAATCAACCTGGCAAGTAAATCAAAAGAATCAGAAGTGATAGTGGTGGTGAATATGTTTCATCATTCGGTGAATATTGTTCTGTGCACGGAATTATTCACGAAACCACTGCTCCTTATTCTCCTCAATGGGATTGCTGAGTGCAAAAACCGAACGTTGAAGGAATTGATGAATGCCATATTGACTAGTTCTGGCTTACCTCAGAACGTGTGGGGGGAAAGCCCTGCTTTCCGCGAACTACGTTCTGAACAAGCTTCCTCACAGGAGATTAGACAAGACACCATATGAGTTGTGGAAAGGTTATGTACCATCCTACAAATATCTGAAAATGTGGGGGTGTCTTGCTAATTGCCAAGGTGATGGTTCCTAAACCTAAGAAGGTGGAATAGGACCCAAAAACTGTTGACTCCTGACATCAATCCAAATATGATGATTGAGTCAAGGAATGCAATATTTTTGAAGAGACATTTCCTTGTAAGGAAAGACAAAGAAGAGAGTCTCCCAAAAAGATCTGTTGATACTTTCAAGGACAGTGATCAAGTTGACCAAGAGTCAGATCCGATTTTCTGACATATTTGTTAGAAAATGAGCCTCAAAGCTATAAAGAAGCAATGTCTTCTTTGGAGGCACCTCTGTAGAAAGAGGCGATTATCAGTGAGATTGATTCAATCCTACAGAACCATACTTGGGAGTTGGTTGATCTTCCTCCAGGTTGTAAGCCACTGGGCTACAAATGGAAAGATGAAAATGGATGGATCAATAGATAAGTACAAGGCGAGGTTTGTCATAAAAGATTATAGACAGTAAGAAGGCCTTGTTTACTTTGACACCTATCCACCAGTGATTCGTATCACATCAGTAGAATGCTAATAGCCATAGCAGCTATATTTGGTCTTGAAATACATCAAAAGGATGTAAAGACGTTATTCTTGAATGGTGAATTGGATGAAAAGACTTACATGGAACAACCAGAAGGGTTTAATGTTCCTGGATAAGAACAGAAGGTGTGCAAACTTGTAAAATCCTTGTACGGATTAAAACAAGCACCTAGACAATGACATGAGAACATTGACAAAGAGATGTTGTCAAGTGGGTTTAAAACCGATGAGTGTGATAAGTGTATATACGCCAAATCAACTCAAGAATGATATGTCGTTGTATGTCTCTATGTAGACGATATGCTGATAATTGGTAATAATCATGAGTTGATTCAGTTTACCAAGAAATTGTTAACCAGCAAATTTGATATGAAAGATTTGGGAGTAGCTAACCTAACTCTCCCTCTATCAAAGAATACTGGCTTAAGCATATCGCAATTAGAGTAATCAAGGATCATCGGAAGTCTGATGTATCTCACGAATTGCACACCAACTGATATCGCTCAAGCTGTGAATAAGCTTAGCAGATATACTAGCAATCCAGGACATAACCACTGGAAAAGCCATAGTAAGTGTTTTGAGGTATAAGAAACTTCAAAATATGGGCTACATTACGAGAGATATCCTGCTGTTCTAGAGGGATACAGCGATGCTGGATATCTGATTTAGTGGATTCCAAATCTACGGTTGGATTTGTTTTCACACTTGGTAATGCAGTCGTGTCATGGAAATCCTCGAGGCAAATATGTGTTGCCCAGTCTACTATGGAATCTGAGTTCATAGCATTAGACAAAACAGCGGAAGAAGCAGAATGGCTTAGAAACTTCCTGGAGGATATTCCTAGTTGGGCCAAACCGGTGCCAACGATTAGCATACATTGTGAAAGCTAATCGGCTATTGGGAGAGCCCAAAATACAATATATAATGGTAAGTCTCGACACATACGTCGGAGACATAATACCATACGTCAACTGCTCTCAAGTGGCATAATAACGATCGATTATGTCAGGTCGAAGGAAAACCTAGCGGATCCACTAACTAAAGGTTTGCCTCGAGAGCAAGTTGAGAAGTCATCGAGGGGAATGGGCTTGAAGCCTATAATCTAAGAATTGTCACTGTGGAAACCCAACCTAGCTGACTGGAGATCCCAAGATCTAGGTTCAAAAGGGACAACAGAAACTTTGTGCAATTCAAAACAAGCACTGAAGAGTTTTGTACTCTTTCCCATTCCGATAATGACGCTGAGTGCTGTCTGTCATTGGTTAGGATAAGCTAAGGCTTTTAATGATCACTATATTAGGAGATGAGTCCTAATGGGGGTAAAGACAGATTACCTCTTCATAGTAGATCACCTATTTCAAGTAAGAAGTGAGGCCGCTTCCATGGGAACCTTTAAAGGCGGGTTACCCTAAAGTGCTTGATGAATCCGGGACCGTTGTTCAGGGCCGAAATGAACACAACCGTAGAACGGGAAAATGGTCAATTAAAGCTGTGTGTTGGCAATTGTCTTGGTTTACACCAACGGCAGAACAGTTCAAGACTATGGGTCACTGGTTTGCCAAGTAAATCCGATTGCCATTCACTAGGAAGGGTTCAAGGCGAAAGCTACCTATTTCGATGCAGCTTTAGCTCACGGTATCTCTCTCACGTGCCTGAATGAAATTTGAAGAATTGTGGGGGATTGTTGTAAATTCCTCAAATTCATTAAATAGGATATGTATATGTATAGGTAGATCATTGGGATTTTCAAGGGGTGTATGGGAGGTTGCAATCCTTGCAGGGTTGCAACCCACCCCAAGGGGTGCCCTTTTGGCACCCCTCCATGCCTTATAAAAGAAGGCCTTTATTCCAAATGAATATATATAAAAAAACATATACAGAATATCTATAAAAAAAAAGGCATAGTGTTTTTTCCTTGTTTTGAGAGAGAGATCCACCATTGAATCCTAGTTCAAACACTTGTTAAGGAGTGCTCCACGAACAAGTAGAATCCAAGTAATCCTGGGAGAATGTTGGCAAAACGAATCCGTAAAGCACCTGTGACGGCGCCAATAAGTTCTTAAGGACAGAGATCTTCTCGACTTGGATTGTTTCTGTAATCTCAATTTCCAGGTTTGTCTTCAAGTTTTCTGGTTTTAGGGTTTTTGCATCTAGATCTACTTTTGGTAGTTTGATCTGTTTGATTTGCATGTTATATTACTGTTTAATGACACAATATTTACCACAGAAATGCCTCAATCCGATATCAAATTAAAAAGTTATGGCCAAAATATAAAACTTGATCAAAGTTGGAATTTCCGAAAATGTACACTGTTAGAACGCCCTTTCAAGTTTATAACCTCCAAAATCCAAATGTCACATCCATTTTTCTAGTTATGCATCTAAGGTATTATTTCACCTACATAAGAAATAAAAATCACAACAAAAATATATAAAATAAAAATTTAATTTTTATTTCACAAATGTGCTAAATTAATGAAACTACAAGTGTAAAATGATTAATTTTCTTTTTAATGAATGTACATTTTTTAGTGTTCATCACCTTGAATTTGTGACTTCAACCTCTTTTTATAGGCTTCAAAAGATATTGTTTCACTGACCATGATGTCAGCTAATATCATAAGGTCATCATTTCAGTTGTTGCCACCCTCAACTACCCATTATCCAGCCAATTAGATGAGCTTATTCCTCTACTACTGCACCGGCCTATGGCATCATGTGGCTGCTCTGCTCTACCACTGCACTAGCCTATGGCGGCTGGTTGTGCCTACAAATACTGTGGACCGCTATTTTTCCTCTATCATCATCAACCTTCTGGAAACACACCTTCCCAAGTAGGGCATACGTTACATGACTTCAATTCTGATCGGTTTGAGATCTCATCTCCATTTCTCGGATCGGCATAGTGATGCAGATGATGCTCATCGAAGTCCCCTCCAGTCCTTTCAAACAGGTCGGGTTTCACAGATAATGACCTCCTCGGGTATAGCTCCACAAACTCCCAGAAAACCTCAAATCAACACCCTTCATGTGGTCGGGTTGGTATCACAATTTGCTTCACCCTTCAAGATGCTTCTGTTCTTAGGAGAATTTCTCTATACCACGAGGTCGGGTATCTCTGTCAAACTTCATCTCCTTCTGGGCTCTTTGACCTTTGCCATCCACTTTTCGCTAAATAAAATTTTCATCTTACCCCTCCTCGATACTTGAACCTTACTCGTTGTAAAAAAAACAACCATCAATAAAATTATATATCCACTTAAATAATATAATGTTATTATCCCATTAACATTTGCATTCAGATGGGTTTTGTTAGATTTATTATAAATTTATAATATACTAAAATTAGGATAAAATATTCATAAATTAACTTATTTATAATTGACAAACTCTTAGTGGCGTGACCACTCCCTTTCAAATCTTCTTCTCAGATCAGATGATGGGCTTAAGTTTTTCTATGCTTGTGGAGAGTTCCTGGATCAATAATAATAATACTTTTCCTTTTATTTTTTATTTTTGAAAAAAAAAATAGAATTTGAAGCTACAGCTAAAAAGCTTTTTTTTTTTTTTTTTAATCCATTCATAACAATTAACATAAAATTTGTGACATGAAAAAACTTTTGTATTATCAAAACATTGACGCAAGTTGTCACATCTGTAAGTAACATTAGTCATTTTTTTTTTTGTTATTAATAACAATATTTATCTTAAAACTAAAATTTAGTTGGGATAAATCCAATAACATAAAAATTCTTGGGGCTCAGAGACAAGGCTTGTTATTTATTATGTGATTTTCGTAATCAGTATAAATACATATTCAAATCTCACCTCAACCTTAATGCAAAATTATAGAGTACTACATATTTCTAATTAGAATTAAAATAACATAATACATATGTTGTACATAAAATTTTTACAACAACATACAATCAATCTAATACATGATAAAAAAAATATATTTACGAGACTGTACAAACGTCCCGAGAAGCTTTGGTTTGTTGCTTGAGGAGAAAGATGGAGAGAGAGAAAAGGTGGTCATGCGGAGAGTTGATACAGATGATCGATTGAGGCCCCTAAAATTATGGCTCTAAATCCATTGAAAATTTATTTTTAACGTATAATATGACATATATTTTGTATCTTTTATCAGTAGAGATTTTATTTTAAAAATTCATTTACTACCTTATAAAATTTAAGACAACTCAAAGTCATTCTTGAGAGAGGCAAAAGGGGTTTCTACTGGTGAATTTCCATAAAACTTTTCTTAGAGTGCAACACAATGGAAAACTTTCTTCTCCCTCAAACTTTCATGAGTTTTGTCAAAACCTTGAATCCAGCCAACAATGGCATCAATCAATTATGGGTCTATTTTGTCGAAAAATTATATTATGTTTCGGGTGTATATGTCATCTCTCTCACAATAGTTGGGTCCCACAACCGTGTGAGACCCAACTACTGTGAGAGAGATGGTATATACACCCGAAACATGATATACTATCTCCTACTTGTATTTCATAATCATCATTACATTCAAACTAAGACCACAATTTCATTTATGGAACACCACTAATTCATTTTATAAGCTCTAAAAATTTTATCTATCACATCCATTATTTTAATAAAATAATAGCGAATTAATCAGTATGCATAATAAGAAGACAATATATATCAAATTGTTGATTTTGCTCCGAAATAAGCACAACATCATCAAGCGCATCTCAAAAAATTTGAAAGATATTTTTCCAAAATTTAATAATTTTCATAAGCATTTTTCTTCAATTTGTAACAATTTTAAAATGATTGAAGCTAATATAAATGTTTAACGATATTAAAAGAATTAATTTTAATTCATAGTGTTAAAGATATGATATTAATATTAAATCATATTGTCAATGATATGATATTAATGTTAAATGATATGTAATTATTTTGTAACGCCTATATAAATGCAATTTATAATTCATATTGAAATCAAGAAAAATAATATATTTTTTCCGCTCTCCTATTTCGGTTTTTAACATATATTAAAAGAATTTATTTTAAATCATAAAGTATAAAAAATAAAATTATGAGTCGGCCTCCGCAAATGTTGTTGACTTCTTTCTATTTTTTTTTTCATTTTTTTGAAATTCAAAAATTCAAACGAGGACGTCAAATGGTTTATCATCTCTTCATAAAATTTCAAATTATGCAAATATATCGTTCGGAAAGATATTTAAAAAATTCTTTAGATTTTTTTTTTTTTTTTTTAGGAATAGTTGAAAATTTCATCGTCAAACCATCACTTCCGACTGGGCTTAAGCGGAGCAGGTAAAACTTCAGACTGTCCCAGACTCTTACAAGAAACAGACTTACTAGATTTGAACTAAAAATCTGAATATCAAATCTTAAACCATACATCAACAAGTCACACCCCTTATGGACAAAGTGTGTTCTAGGTTCTAAAACACAACCTCTCTAATATCATTGTTGTTTTACTAGGATTAATCAATATAATACTATAGTCTAAATAAAATCATACCTTTTAGTGATGCGGAAGCTTGGATTACGATAAAATTATGTCACTGTTACAAATAAAAAAAATATGAGAAAAATAGCAATCATGTTTGGTGAAATTAAGTGAAATTCTTTTGATATTTTAAAATTAAGCGAAACCTCATACAAGAGATTTTACTATAAATATTTTAGTTCTTAATTTAAAACAAGTGGTATGGATGACAATTATGATATCCTATCTAAAAACGGTCCTATCCCTATCCCATCTGGATTGTGATTTGAGACGATTTTTTTATCTCGAATCCTGATCGATTTTTTTCAATTGGGATGAAAAATATTTTCAAATTCCGAACTGAATGATTAAGGATCCCGGATCCCGATCAAGATTCTGGATTTCTTAGACTAAAATTCGATATTTTTAAATATGATTAAGGTTTTGTTTAGTTTTAAAATATCAAAAAGATTTCACCTAATTTCACCAAATATCGAGATGGTTTTTGCTCATTTTTCCTCAAAAATACATTATCAAATCACCAAGCAAACTACCACTTTTTCTTTTAGAATAAGTTGAGGCGTTTGAATAATTTTTAATACCCTTCTTAATATGATAAGTGCTACTAAATGAAAATTGAAGAATTAACTCTCATTTGTATCAACATCATTAATCATTGAATAAAAAAGACAAGTTTTTTCCAGAATTACTCTTGTTAGGTTCGATATTGGGCAGTCGCAAGAGCTGCTTGAGTGGTTTTCAAGTATTTTTTTGGGTCTATTTACCCGAGTCCAAAGGGGTTTTAAAAAAATAATTTGGGCAACCCTCCTATTTTAAAGGTTAGATATTGGGCCTTTTGAGCCCATCACAGGCACTTGTCCCCAAGCAAAGCCAGTGCAGCAAAAGGAATATTCGCATTTGATATGCTCCCCCACGAAAAAAAATAAGTGCTTTTGTATAATAATTTAATAATATCTTATAATAAATAAATAAAAATAAATGAATAAATGATAATTTTATTAAACATAATTCATATATTATTATATAATCATTGGTTAATATGTGACTCATAAATAGAGATGACATAAATCTCCAATTGGATGGGGTCCTCTCCAATTGGGAGGGGTCGGTGATGAAAAATTAAAAAAAATTAATGTTGGGGACAAAGATGCGGACTAAATAAAAAGATAAAATACATGAATTTCAATATTTAATATATATTGTGATTTATATAATAAATTTTATGTAATAGATATTATCATTTTTTTTTAAATATGTATGTTTTATTTTTGGAAAATGTAATAGTTCTATCAATATATTTCTAAATGACTTAATTTTTTTAAAGAAACAAATATTCGTTATTCAGAATTCAGGATTCACGGATCCCCTTTTATTATATAGTTATCTCAATCTCCTTTCTTGAAATAATTACGAGGGGACAAAATAGAGACAGAAATAGAGATATCTAAATTTTATTGAGATTAAGTAGGGAGATGTCGATCACATGCCATTGTCATTCCTAGTTATAACAATAATAAAGAATTTCTCGCTTGATTGAAACCGTAGAATTTGAAGCCAGATCGTTGAGACCTCATGAAAACCCATCCATTACACCTGCTCCACGCCTTCCCACCCATACATACACACACACACATATATATATATATTAATAACTCATTCTACATGCCTTTTTGTTTTTGGTGGGTCGTCTTTTTTTTTTTTTTTTTTTTTCTTTTATTTATTTTATTTTATTTTCATTTATTTGTAATGAACTTCTTGAGTTGGTGGGTAGGGATTACAAAAATCCTAACGGAATGAGATCTTTAAGGGATTGGTCTGTTAGGAGCGAGTAAAATGATATTTTTTTATACTCATTAATTGGATGGATCAAGTAAGAATATTTTTACATATCGTTCAAATAGAGGTCAAATCTCCGTGTCAATGAAGACCCACATGCGAGCCTACAATGCCAAATAGGGTAAAAATTTTATACCCAATGATTGAACAGATATGGTACGAATATTGACATTCATATACCGTATCTGACTCGTTACATCTCTATTGATGGAAATGTTTTACTCAAGGTTTATTTGATATAGGGTTGGTGGACATATCTAAGAATATCTTTGACAAGATTCTCTATATTTATTCAAAATGACATAATTTTTAATTTAGAATATCTTATGAGAGGATTTTCTTTAACTATACTCTTAAATACTTCGTACATAATCTTAAATATTTTATTACGATATTTTTGATAACATTGGTTATTGTTAAATCTAAATATACTTTTAAATAGTTTATATGAGATATTTATTCTTTCTAAATCTAAGGAGTGTGGTCACTGAAAATTTAAGTGCAATAGGAATATGAAGTATTGTTGGAGACTAAAATCTCAACTCACTATCTAAATTTAAGATATAACATGTATTTTGCGATCCTGAAGATATTCTAATTTTTTATTTTGGCTTGGCTAGTTAGTAATAAAAATTTATATGTTTTTTTTTGGTTGTGCACATGGACATAATGTTTGAAAAATTGCCTTTGATTTAGTGTAATGATGATTGAATATTTTGAAGTAATGAAAGATTTCAGGATTTTTGTCATTTTTTTTTTATCGAACTATAGTTTTTTTGCTTATAAAAGCTTGAATTTCAAATAATTTTTCATATCGATTTAAAAATCATTAAAAATTTAATTTAATTTTTCATTTTAAATCCATAATTGAAAAATCCGACCGATTGCTCTCTAAATCCAGAGGAGATAATTGTAAATTTGTAAGCCTCTACAGTCAAACTCAAAGCTGTAATGAAAATAAATTATAGAAATAAAAATAAAGTAGGTGGCTAATCCAACAAAAGTGGACAATAAAGAAAAAAAAGAAACAGAGAAAAAGAGTTGCAGTATCATCAACAAATGGAGGCAATGGTGGCAGCAGCGCAAGCGCAACCAGTGATTAAAGTAGCAGCTATTTGTGGCTCTCTTCGCAAGGCTTCTTTCAATCGTGGCCTCATTCGCTCCGGTACAATCTTTTGAGTTATTTATTTAGTTTTCTGGGTTCTGAACTTTTCATATTTTTTTTGGCATTTGCAGCGATTGAATTAACAAAAGATTCAGTAAAGGGCATGGAAATAGAGTACGTAGAAATATCCCCATTGCCTATGCTCAATACTGATCTGGAGGTCAACGGAACTTATCCCCCCGTCGTTGAATTGTTCCGTCAAAAGATTCTTCAAGCTGATTGCTACCTCTTCGCTTCTCCTGAATATAATTACTCTCTTACCGGTACCCTTCTGCAGCTTCTTTATTTTTTGCTTCTTTTTTATTTATTTGTTTTTAATATTTAATAAGGGAGGAAAAGTTTAAAGGGGAAAGAAGATTAAAATTTGTTTTTAAGTTTTAGCATTTTGTGTCGAAGGCCGTGGCCAGCGCGATGATCAAGTATTAACTTGATATTTGCTTAGTTACGGGTTCGAATTTGAAAACAACCTCTATTGTGGAAAAATCTTAACAAGGCTGTGTACGTCATAACCTTCTCCCCTGTTTGTAGTGAGAGCCTTTAGCATTTCTTGTTGCAGAAATGTGAGTAACACCATCTCCGTTTTCCTTAACTGGGTTTATATGATATTAAAATTTTTTCTGTGATTTGATCTCTTTTGTGATGAAAAACATCCATCTGGTTGTAGGAGGAGCCTTGTGCTGTGGGTACAACCTTTTTTAGCATTTAGTGTTGCAGAAATGTGAGAAACATCATCCTCGTTTTCCCTAAGGTCATGCCTAGCGCGATGGTAAATGTTAACTTGTTATCCGCTCAGTTACGGGTTCGAATTTGGAAACAACCTCTATATGGAAAAACCCAGATAAGACTGTATACATCATAACCTTCCCCACTCTATGTAATGGGAGCCTTGTGTGCTAGGTACAACTGGGTGTGTATGATATTTTAGAATTTTTTCTGTCATTTACTTTCATGTATTCTTTTTTGGAAGAAACTCACATATTGATATTAGTTTGATGGACTGGTATAATCAGTAGCAATAAATAGGAACATCCCCACACAAAAATAAATTACTTAGCTCTGCAATTTTGATTTGGTTATAGATTTATCCTCCCCGCTCTTACCTCGATAATAATATATCTCTGTGCTTCTGTGAAGAACTCAGAATTTGTAGAGTTGGACATGTGTAAAGTTTCTAAATTTACATATATATGGAATTTGTTTTATGTTACTTGTTTCAACTGATTTGTAATTGATGACATGGTTTGATGGAGGGAGCAAATGTATTTTAACAAGGCTTTTTAACTGATGGTTCTGTCTATATGATGTTTTAAACTACTTTTCTGCTACGTGATTTATGACAAGAACATGCTATGACGAGTGTGTATAATTGGTAGTTTAGTTCTTTACAAGTTTCTCTATCAGGGTTAGGACCCTTGCTGTCTTGACTCATACGAGCGGTGGAAAAATATATTGAGAAATGTAATTCGGTGAGAGAGCTTTAAATTGTACTATAGAAAGAATTCATCTTCTTCTCCTGCTTTAGTTTGCAATATGCACCAAAATGGGCCCGTGACAGTAATTTGTGTTGCCTGTTTATATTGTAGCTGATATTGTTGTTAAGAGGCTCAACCGATTTCACTTAGTTTCTAACTTACGATGCTCGAGTACATCTTGTTCATGTCTAGAGCTTATGTAACAGGACATTCTTTGTCATACATGGCTTGGTTATATCTAAAACCTTTTGCAGTTTCACTGCATTAATTTTGGTTGGAATTATAGTTCACCGCAGAAATTGGTATAACTGGATAAACTAATATCTTGATATTATTCTATTTTTCTCTAACTGAATTAATATGTGGTTATTGACATAACACGTTTCTTGCATTTCTCTGCATCCTCTGCTTACCCATTTTTCTCTGCATTTATACAAGGACCTCTGAAGAACGCAATTGACTGGGCATCAAGACCACCAAATGTTTGGGCTGATAAAGCTGCTGCCATCGTAAGTGCCGGTGGAGGTTTTGGCGGGGGACGAGCACAATATCACTTTCGCCAAATTGGAGTTTATCTTGATCTTCATTTCATCAATAAACCGGAATTTTTCTTGAATGCATTCCAACCTCCTGCAAAGTTTGATAGTGATGGCAACTTGATTGATGAACAATCCAAGGAAAAGTTAAAAGAAGTTCTTCTTGCCTTGAGGGCATTTACCCTGCGACTCCAAGGTAAGTGCTAAATTAAGGTGTATCAGGGGCTCTACCCAAATGTTTGATTCCTCATGCTTTGGACATAATTTGATTTATGGTTGAAAACTGTGATTGATGAAATGATAATAGCTTCACACAGCAGACTTTCATTATGTCTAGTTTGTCATGTATGGATGCTTGACACTTTTGGTCAATAAAGTGACGTGGAAGCTATATTCCTTGTGGCAAACCGTAATTGTCTTCCATTTGAAATACCAATTTGTCATTTAAATTTTCTTCTTGTTCTTAGACTTTCCTTTTCTTCCGAATAATCGTCTTGCAAATATGCAAATTTATTTTCTAGATTAGGTGTATATTGTACATTGCATGTCATAAAATTAAGATGATTGTTGTTGTGATAGAAATCCTTGACTAGAAGTTGATACTGAAGCCGGAAATGCGTATATTTGAATCTGGATGGTGTTATAATAAAATGCTGAAGCCAGAAACTTCTCTGCGGCAGGCATCTTCTATGAAAATTCGTGTTATGAAAATATCATTGTACTAGCATTTTTATTATCATTGTACTAGCATTTTTATTCAAGTCATGTTATGAAAATTCGATAGATTTTATGTTGTTAACACAACCCTCATCTTTTATACGAGGGACTGACTGATGAAAAGGTGCTTGGCTATTGGTGATTCATGAATGGGGAAAATGACATGCAATAAATTTGCAGTCCACTCCTGCATGGAGTGGACTGCAAATTTCAACTCCTTCATTGTATTAGTGGGAGGCTTTTCATTTGAAGTAACCACCAAGTTAATTAATAGAATTAATTTAACTGTTATGGAACTTCAAAAGGCTTGACAAAAAATAATAAAGAGACTTGCAAAAATTGGCTGGGCCAGGCCCGCACAATTTGGTCCGGCATTCGTGTACGTAGGACGCGCGGGTGCACACGAGTCAGGCATGTTCGGATTTTGATTTGCACCCTCCTGCGCGCGCACGTAGAGAGAGCTTATATCCTTATAACACTTCCCCATATACATATGAGTAATCATATATAAACACACTTTTCCTTTATTAGCTTTCTCATGTGGGACAAGTTAATTTCTCTTTATTTTCCAACACCAATGGGTGAACTTTGAACAACAATTTCTCATTCACCCAAGCACTATTTTAAGCATATGAATATACCATTATGAACTACTCACACGGATGAGTATCCGAATTACTCAAAAACAACCACTAACACGAAGTGGACCACCTCAAAATGCTTACTAGAGCATTTTTCCAACATATATATATATATATATTTTTAATGTTATGTTATGAAAATGTAACAGCGGAAATTTTGTGATGCAGTTTAATTAGAATTACGACAGTCAGGATAAAATTTTCCGAACTTAAGGAAATTAATTAATTAAAATACTAAATTAATTTTTGAGTGGGCCAATGGACTCTCCATGAGATTGGACTTGGTGGCCTATATTATTGTATTATTATGGGCCAAATCAATAAGCCCATTAAAGCATGATTTGAGCTTCAATGTATTAATTAAAGCCCAAAAAAGTTAATGTAAATCAAGTCCATTTATGCTAAAAAATACGGCCACCTCATAAATTCTGGACTAATCCATAAATTTCAAGACAGAGATATTTAATTGAGAAACAAAGCAATAGGCTTCATTTGTTCTCCATTTTGCCGAGTGAGGGAGAGAAACTTTGCCAAATTCTAGCTAAATTTTGGAAGAAGGAAAAGAAAATCAACCCTCAAGAGAGTGAATTCAAGCTTTAGGAAATGATTTGAACAAGAGCTAAGGTGGATTAAAGTAAGGAAAATTTCATTTAACAACTTTGATTTTGAAATTTGTTGATTGATCAATGAAGTATGTTGTTGTTGGTGTTATGAAGTTGCTTGGGATGATAAATCATTAGGAAAGAAAAAATAATTGTATGTTTGGTATGAATTAGGAAACCTTAGGATGCTAGAGAGATGATGGATTTATGATGTGTGTATTTGAATGTGATTAATTGTGTTGTTGATGTTAATGGTGATGGCTCCATGCATATTCAACCTATAAAATGGTGACTTGAATCGGGGTTTTGTACATGGAGATGTGTTATTGTTTTGTTTGATAGAATGCATGGAAATTATGGTTGAATTAATGGAGTAATTAGGGTAGTGACTTGGTGAGAGTAGGTGATGAGCGGAAAATATATCAATATTTACCGCCCCTTTAACTTAATATTTTGTTTAGTTCTCGGGTTTGATGAACGTTTTGATGTGTTTTAGTTTATTTTGCAGATAAAATAATATCGGGTCTCAATGAAATCATTTAGGATGAAATATGGGTCAAATAAGGGCAATTATTGGACTTGATATTTTAATTTTGGAGATTGGAAACTTGAAAGGGCGTTTTGACGAAGTGCAGTTTTGGAAATTCCAGTTTTGCGCATCTGTCGTATTTTGGGCATACCTTTTTACTCAGATATCGGATTGAGCTGATTCAAGTTCCAGATTAAAGAAGACTCAAAGATCTACAACTTTGAAAGACAAAATAATTTCGAATTCTGAATATTTCATGCCCGAAATTGATGACCCATTCAGAAGTGTGTAGTGTGTAATTATTAAAGTCACTTTCAATCATTTTCAAAGCAAAAAAATAAATTAATAAAAAATAATAAAAATTATCAAATCATCACCAAACATGATAAGAGATTAGTGGAGCAATTAATAATGGATTTGGTGGAGCAATTAGTGGAGCAATTAATAATTGATTTGGTGGATGATTTGATGGAGGCAAAATTTTGCCTATAAATACCAAGCCATTTCATTTGTAAAATTCATACTTTCTTCTAAGGAATTCCTTAAGAATACTAAGAAGATTGTATCTTGTTTGTTTATTTACAGCTTTCAGTAATTAATTTTCGTTTTCGCACTTTCTTTTCTTTACTTTTCAGTTTTTACTTTCCGTAATTTACTTTTACGCACAGTACTTTTCTTTCTTTAATTTTCAGCAATTTACTTTCAGCATTTACTTTTCAGCAATTTACTTTTCAGCAATTTACTTTTCAGCATTTAATTTTCAGTATTTTACTTTATGTCTTTTATTTTATTTAAGTTTTTTTTACTACCCGTAAATATGTGTCGTAACTAAGCCAGTTATCTGGGGTTGTGATGAAATCCAATATCACCGGGTTTATAAGGGGTTAGATTATAGCTTGGGTAATATAAAGGTTATTTATTGAGTCTTAATCTTAATGCTTTTTTTAACTGGCCATTAATAAAATTGAACTGGTAAACTTAAAATGAACTAGACATAGGGATTTTAAGTTTAAGACCTTAGACTCAATAGTCCACGATCTTCCTTGATGATAGATAACCCTTTAATAGATTTCCTTACAGGATAGACATATACCGGTCGGGCGGGGGTAGCCATAAT
The DNA here is from genome assembly GCA_019454045.1 of Zanthoxylum bungeanum. Taxonomy (NCBI): domain Eukaryota; kingdom Viridiplantae; phylum Streptophyta; class Magnoliopsida; order Sapindales; family Rutaceae; genus Zanthoxylum; species Zanthoxylum bungeanum. The sequence continues at coordinate 14,141 of SKCR01027103.1, read as the reverse complement.
TGGAACTTAAACTTAATGAATCCAGATAATTTGGTTGACATAGACATATGGTTCAATTGGGTTAAACAGGGTATTTGTGTCTGACCATCGACAGAGGCTTACATATAATTAGTGTTCCAGGTTAATGAATCAATATATTACCAAACTTTAAGATAACCACTTCATCTTTAAAATGATATTGGAAGGATCACAACCCTAGATAGTTTTTAATATTGAATTTTCTTAAAACCTACTTTCGAACATTTTATTTACTTGTTTTTAAATTTAGAATCGTCACCATTTCAAATCAATTAAACAACCTGTTAGATACTAGTAATCATTTGACCTCATAAAATTAATAGATTAGATATTAAGTCCTCGTAGGATCGATATTTTTATACTACTTGAACGATACGTGCGCTTGCGTTATACATGTGTGTTTACGCCGATCAAGTTTTTGGCGCCGTTGCCGGGGACTTATTTATCTTTTACTATTAGTTTAGGGGTTAGATACGTTACTTGTATCTAATTTCTTTTTACTTATTGTTTTTGTTTTCTTTTGTTTTAGGTTCTCAGAAACTTCATGAGACGAACCAGAAGCTTTGAACTCCGACCGCTTGACCCAGAAATTGAAAGAACCATCAGACAGTGAGAGAAAGGGAAAGGAGAAGGCCAAGAAGCTTTAGTCAACATGGAACCTGAACCTTTGAACGTTGCACCACCAATTCCCATTCGAGACAGAACCATTCCGGTGGTTGACAGACTCATTTCCTGTATTGTACTTCCTCCCTTACCAGCAAATGCGTGTGACATCAAAACATGCATTCAGATGATTCAGCAGTCAGTTCAGTTCGGGGGGAATGCAACTGAAGATCCTAATTCCCACATCAGCAACTTCCTGAAAGTTTGCGGCACTTTTAACTACAACAGAGCATCAGAAGAAGCAATGAGACTGCGAGTTTTTCCATATTCCCTGAAGGACAGAGCTAAAGCTTGGCTACATTCACTACCAGCAGGTTCTATCACAACTTGGAACACTTTAGCCACCAAATTTCTTGCAAAGTACTTTCCACCAGCCAGAACCGGAAAATTGAGGAATGACATCACATCCTTTGTACAACAAGATTCAGAATCCCTCTGAGAAGCTTGGGAAATGTACAAAGATTTACTCCGGAAATGTCCTCACCATGAGATTCCAAAGTGGCTACAAGTTCAGACCTTCTACAATGGACTTTCTGGAATAATGAGAACCACAATCGATGCTGCTGCTGGAGGAGCCTTGATGGCAAAAGGAGAATATCAAGCCTGGGACCTAATCGAAGAAATGGCCAACAACAATTCCTTGTGGCCAACAGAAAGGAGCATGATCCAAAGAATTGCAGGAATTTATGAAGTTGGAGCAAACACAGCAGTGAATACCAGGCTGGATCAGATATGCAAATGTCTAGAAACACTTAGCACGCAAGTTGTGAACATCACTGGATCCACAAGTTCACCATATGGAGGAGCACCAGAGTCAAACCAACTTGAAGAAACAGTGAATTATGTCAGCAATTTCAACAGACAAGGGAACAATCCATATTCCAACACCTACAACCCAGGGTGGAGGAATCATCCCAATTTTTCATGGAGCAACAATTCAGGCCAACAACAGAACTATCCACCTGAATTCCAGCAACAGAACAAAAGCCAGGAGCAAGCAAATGAACCAGGAATAACAGAAGTGTTGACCCACTTGAAAAAGATAGAAGCAAAACACGACTCTCACGCAGCAAGATATGATGCTATGTTTCAATCCCAAGCAGCATTAATTCAAAGTCAATCTGCTTCTATTAAAGCACTGGAGAATCAAATGGGACAACTGGCAAATGCTCAGAGTTACAGACTGCCAGGTACCCTTCCTAGTAACACAAGCCAAATCCAAGAAACATGGGGAAGGAGCAATGTCATGCCATCATGTTAAAAAGCGGTACTGAAATTAACAAAGATGTTGGTCAAAAACAGCTGCTGAGGAAGTTCCAAAAGAAACAAAGCAACAGATGGAGGAAAAAGAAGCAAAGGAAAAAGAACAGATCACTCCACCTCTACCTTTTCCTCACGTCTTCAGAAGAACAAATTGGACAAGCAGTTTTCTCGGTTCCTGGAGATCTTGAAAAAGCTGCATATCAACATTCCATTTGCAGAAGCGTTGGAACAAATGCCCACCTATGCCAAATTCATGAAAGATATCTTTCACGAAAACGGAGATTGGGAGATTACGAGACAGTAGCATTAACAGAAGAATGCAGTGCCATCATTCAGAGGAAACTTCCCCCAAAGTTGAAAGATCCTGGCAGTTTCACTTCGTTCCTTGCGTCATAGGAGAACATAACTTTGGTAAGGCTTTGTGTGATTTAGGTGCGAGTGTTAACTTGATGCCTTTCTCTATTTTCAGGAAATTACAGATTGGAGAACAATGCCAACCAACTCATGTCTCACTGCAACTTGCTGATAGAATGCTCGTATTTCCGAGAGGCGTAGTTGAGGATGTGCTGGTCAAGGTTGACAAATTCATTTTCCCAGCAGATTTTATTGTCCTTGAGATGGAGGAAGACGCAGACGTGCCAATCATCATTGGGAGACCATTCTTGGCTACAGGTCGAACCATTATTGATGTACAAAAAGGAGAATTAACCATGAGGGTACAAGACCAAGAAGTAACATTCAATGTTTTCAAGGCCATGAATTTCCCAGATGATGAAAAGAAGGAGGAATGTTTCAGACTCGATGTGATACACAGTACCATTCAGAACTCCAATGCAATGCAAAGTTCTACTGACAAACTTAAAACATGTCAATTGCCTGTGGAGCCTAAAGATAAAGCGTCTTTTGTACTGAAGGAGCCAATTCTTGCACTACAAGCAACATAAGAGAAAAAGTTCCACCAACTTAACGAATTGGAGGAATTTCACAATCAGCCTTTTGAGGATGCCAAATTGTACAAAGAAAAGGGCAAGAAGAGACATGATGAGAAGTTAGTGCGCATACAACTGGAACCAGGGCAGAAGGTACTGTTAAACAAATCAAGGGTGAAATTCTTCCCATGGAAGCCAAAATCACGGTGGTCAGGTCCATTTGTGATCACCAAAGTTTTACCAAATAGAGCCGTTGAGATACATGATCCTGACGCTAACAAAACTTTCAAGGTTAAAAACAAGCGTGTCAAGCACTGCTGGGGAGAATCATTTGAGCGACAAAAAGAAAGTGTTACACTTTCAGATCCAGCTTAACGTTCGAGAAGTCAAGTCTGGCTGACGACTTTAAACTTAGCGCTAGCAGGGAGGAAAACCCATGCAATTTTTGTATATATTGTGATTTGGTGTGATTTAATTTTGTGTGTTTAGTTTTTTGCAGGTTAAGACATTCCAAGATGGAAGAAGCTGTCGCAAATCTTCACAAGCAATTTCCTTCTCTCCCTCAAAAATCTCTAATGATGAAAGTTTACAAAGCTCGCTTGGAACGGATGAGGTTACTGACAATTCACGATGTCCTATGATATTCGTTGGTAATTGAAGCACGAGTCCGATTGGCAGGTGAGTCTTCTGACTCTTTTATTTCACATCTGCCTGGTTTTGGAAGAAGCACCTATGCAAAGAAACGTAGAGCTAAGCAAATGGGTGTTTGTTTCAAATGTGCACGATTTAATTGCAACACTCGTTGTCGTTCTTTAGGAATGGTGTCTGATAATCGCGAAGACAAAATTAAATTCATTAGGGATGGCTTGAGTAAGGAGTCTTTAGATGAAATATCTTCAACTCTTGAGACGCATCCCAGTGGATATGTTCATATAGCCATTCGCAAATTACATACACAATTTCAAAAAGAAAGACAACAATTAAGTCTCCGGAATCTGACTCAAAAAGACCCTGTTTGCCAATTTATAAGAAAATTGGATGGGAAGCTTGTCCCTGACGCATAGACGTCAATCAAGCCGTTACTTTTCTTGTAAATATTATATCTCTTTGTCTTTTCTTAATAATTGTGATTTGTTTTGTTTTCTTTTATTTTCTCCGACAGGATCCATACCTTTTTTTACTATCACGAAATTAATTCGTTAACAATCGTCCTCTGGAAGATACTTGTGCTATTTTTACTCACCCTTTTCAGGTACTATAAATTCAGCCCGTCATTGCACTTTTGAAGGCATCCGAGTTGAGAAAGAAATACATAAAAAATGGAAGCCACTTCAAGAAGACGAGTTGAGAACATCTGTGTGTTTTGCGGTAGTAGTGTTGGAACTAAACCACAATACATAGAAGCAGCACAGGAATTGGGTCGAGCCTTAGCTGCAAGGAATATGCACTTAATATATGGCGGAGGCAATCTCGGACTTATGGGGATCGTTTCAAAGGCAGTTAATGAAGGAGGCAGTCATGTTTTGGGAATCATCCCAAAACCTTTGGCAGAGGCAAATCTTATTGGATCATCAAACGGAGAGGAACTGATCGTGCCAGGTATGTCTGAACGACTTGTAGAAATGATTAACCGTGCTGATGCTTTTATCGCTTTGCCAGGTGGCTTGGGTACACTGGAGGAAATTTTTATAGTTCTATCTTGGGCGAACCTGAACATACACCAGAACCGCTTGGATTGCTCAACGTTGATGGATTTTATGATTTTCTTTGTGTGTTTCTTGATGATGCTCGGAGAAATGGGTTCGTGTCAAAACCTTGAAAGAACTCCTCTTCACTGCCAGAACTGCTCCGGATCTAATAGACCAACTCATAGCCTATGAACCACAAGTTGACCCTATCATTCAAAGATAAATTGGTTCGAAGACGATCGTGGTAAGAGGCGTCGAATTAATCTGGATCTTAACCTTTAATTTCTTGTAGAATTTCAGCTAACCATGTATTATCTTCTAAACTCTTCTTCTACTGTTTAAGACATTGGGGACAATGTCTCATTTAGGTTGGGGGAGGGAATTAGTTGATCAGTACCTTGTTTTAGTTTGTGTGTTATTTTTATTTTTAGTCCAAATTTTTTTCGAATAATACAAAAAACTTGAAAATTTTTCAAAAATTACAAAAATATTTTGTGTTTTTTTGTGTTTTTATTTGACTAAAAAGGTGAAATTGGTAAGAGATAGCTGAGTAAGGAGTTCCACTCCTGAGACGTATCTCAAACCTATTTCGAAACAAGTTAATTTTTGTTTATTTCATTTTGAATTATTTAATTTGTGAATTCTCCTTAAAACGGACTAAAATGGATCTTCATATGCTCAGTTGACAGGTATTATCAACATATATAGTAACATACGGACATGAGTTAAAATTGAAAAGTTTGTAATATTCAGTGCTCTAGTTTAATTGGAGGAAAAGCAGTGGAGTAAAAAAAAAACAAAAAAAAAAAACGTCTGAGATCCGAGTTATCAGTCAGGGTGTTTTAACACCTAGTGCCCTAAAGCCAACTGGTTTGGGAGTCACTGGCCCAAAGCTCGTTACATGGATCGAAGATGCTGCAAAAATATATATCTGAAGTCTGAGTAATTAAGTCCGTAGGGGTGTCTTAACACCTGGTGCCCTAAAGCCAACTGGTTTGGGAGTTACCGACCCAACACTCGCTACATAGATGGAAGATATTGTATAAATAAAAAATAGAGAAAAATCAAAGAAAAAAAATCAGAAAAATGAGAAAAAATTATTCCATTGCTCCAAAAAGGTGTGAAATCTGATAGAACTTTAGGACAAAAATATTACTCTCTTATCAACTGCACTTATGACTGTTGTGGGCAAAAATGAGTTGTTTAATATTTTGTTGGCTGTGTATATGAAGAATGGTAAAAATAATCGGAGAATTTACTTATTCTGTAATTTAGAATGAAACAAAACAACTATTGACTTGGAGTAGAAGTTTCACCTGATTAGTCACTAACTTTTTTATTCTATTTTCTCTTTTCTTTTTGCTTTTTTGTGCATTAGTTTTATTATCTTTTTACTTTTGTAAAACGTTTGTGGGTATCGTTGTTGTAAGCCATCACGAGACTACAACTCGTCCACTAGGGACACCTAGGGGTTTAAAGGCTTGTTGCATATGCTAAATGCAACCGTGATCCCTACGAAAGTGGCTTAGTTTAATTTTAATTTTATTTTATTTTTTCTCGAGGACTACAAAATGTTAGGTTTGGGGGTGTGATGAGCGGAAAATATATCAATATTTACCGCCCCTTTAACTTAATATTTTGTTTAGTTTCTCGGGTTTGATGAACGTTTTGATGTGTTTTAGTTTATTTTGCAGATAAAATAATATCGGGTCTCAATGAAATCATTTAGGATGAAATATGGGTCAAATAAGGGCAATTATTGTACTTGATATTTTAATTTTGGAGATTGGAAACTTGAAAGGGCGTTTTGACGAAGTGCAGTTTTGGAAATTTCAGTTTTGCGCATCTGTCGTACTTTGGGCATAACTTTTTACTCAGATATCGGATTGAGCTGATTCAAGTTCCAGATTAAAGAAGACTCAAAGCTCTACAACTTTGAAAGACAAAATAATTTCGAATTCTGAATATTTCATGCCCGAAATTGATGAACCATACAGAAGTGTTGTGTGTAATGTAATTATTAAAGTCACTTTCAATCATTTTCAAAGCGAAAAAATAAATTAATAAAAAATAATAAAAATTATCAAATCATCACCAAACATGATAAGAGATTAGTGGAGCAATTAATAATAGATTTGGTGGAGCAATTAGTGGAGCAATAGTGGAGCAATTAATAATTGATTTGGTGGATGATTTGATGGAGGCAAAATTTTGCCTATAAATACCAAGCCATTTCATTTGTAAAATTCATACTTTCTTCTAATGAATTCTTTAAGAATACTAAGAAGATTGTATATTGTTTGTTTATTTACAGCTTTCAGTAATTAATTTTCGTTTTCGCACTTTTTTTTCTTTACTTTTCAGTTTTTACTTTCCGTAATTTACTTTTACGCACAATACTTTTCTTTCTTTAATTTTCAGCAATTTACTTTCAGCATTTACTTTTCAGCAATTTACTTTTCAGCAATTTACTTTTCAGCATTTAATTTTCAGTATTTTATTTATGTCTTTTATTTTATTTAAGTTTTTTTACTACCCGTAAATATGTGTCGTAACTAAGCCAGTTATATGGGGTTGTGATGAAATCCAATATCACCGGTTTATAAGGGGTTAGATTATAGCTTGGGTAATATAAAGGTTTATTTATTGAGTCTTAATCTTAATGCTTTTTATTAACTGGCCATTAATAAAATTGAATGGTAAACTTAAAATGAACTAGACATAGAGATTGTAAGTTTAAGACCTTAGACTCAATAGTCCACGATCTTCCTTGAGGATAGATAACCCTTTAATAGATTTCCTTACAGGATAGACATATACCTGTCGGGCGGGGGTAGCCATAATTGGAACTTAAACTTAATGAATCCAGATAATTTGGTTGACATAGACATATGGTTCAATTGGGTTAAACTGGGTATTTGTGTCTGACCATCGACAGAGGCTTACATATAATTTAGTGTTCCAGGTTAATGAATCAATATATTACCAAACTTTAAGATAACCACTTCATTTTTAAAATGATATTGGAAGGAATCACAACCCTAGATAGTTTTTAATATTGAATTTTCTTAAAACCTACTTTCGAACAATTTTATTTACTTGTTTTTAAATTTAGAATCGTCACCATTTCAAATCAATAAACAACCTGTTAGATACTAGTAATCATTTGACCTCATAAAATTAATAGATTAGATATTAAGTCCTCGTGGGATCGATATTTTTATACTACTTGAACGATACGTGCGCTTGCGTTATACGTGTGTGTTTACGCCGATCAGTAGGCTGTGCTGTTTTGACAATAACTTGAGTTCTAAGCGTACAATTGATAAGGCGTAAAATTCTATGATTGTTTATCAGAGAGTGTGTGGGGGACAATGATACGTACGTAACGTCCCTATACATCAATTTTTCTCTTGAGGCATATTGAGTTTTTAAAATGTTTGATGCTCAGTTGATTTTAAAGATTTTGAGATACGGTTTGAGACTTAAATTTCCAAAAAAGTATGATTTTATTTAGTCATTATTGTTATAAATTTATGATCGTTGCTTTGTTTCTTTTTAGCTACACTTATTGGGTTCTTCAGAACTTACCATCCCCACTTCATAGGTTTTGCAGGTAGCAGTATTTGGTGAGCCATTGTTGATTTGGAGGCATAGATGGAGGAGAGGAGAGATGCTACAGTCACTAGAGTCGAGTCGGTCGGCCCACGTCGGGCAGCATGCTATCATACATTCCCATAGAATGTTGTTAGTGTCTTCTGTTGTGTAAATGTTCGCATATGTATAAATATAGTAATGGCATAAAGTAATATGAAATTATATATATATATATATATATATATATATATATTATATTTTAGAAATGATATTTAAATTCAATATTTTGCACGAGTCCAGTTAGTGTCATTTGATCAAGATTAATATATTTTATTAAGTATTAGTAGACCCGGCCGGCGGTTTAGTTCCGGTTCGGAATCGAATCGAACCGGTCGGTTTCCGGTTCCACAAGTGTGGAACCAGAACTTTGAACCGAACCGGAACCGATCGGTCAGTTCCGGTTCCTGTTCGGTTCCTAACTTTTTTTCTTAAAAATTTTTGAAAATAATTAAAATAAATGAGATTAATTTTATAAATAAAAAAATTTATTACATTGAAGAGCTTGAGCTTAAATTTTTAAAAATTTAAGTTGCCTACGTATTCTCCAAGGGTGAGAGGAATCAAAGCTCATGTAGTTCTATTACAATTTTAAGACATATCCCCTTTCTAAATTACAATTTTACAATTATCAATCATCATTATCAGTTGATCCTTCGGCTCCGGTTCTGCTTGCACTTGTTGTTGCACTTGCAGAAGCATTATCGAACAAATCTTCAAAATCATCGGGGGCATCTTCTTGTTGTCTCAGATCAGCTCGAGTCCAATCATTCATACAAGCTGTTGCTTCTAGAGTGCTTGGATGTAATGAAGATCGCCTAGCTTCCAATATATTACCTTCCAAGCTGAAGGCTTGCTCAACCACAACGGTGGAAATATGTGCTGCTAATATCTCTTTAGCAATAATTGATAAAACATGATATATATTTTGATGTCGGTTCCACCAATCAAGGATTTTAAAATTTTACTGCATAAACTTTCATTAGAAAACTTAAAATTGTAGATAGATAAATAATATCTAATTCAGGGTTATTAGTTGTCGTATCCCTAGCTTTTTTATTTCGTTACAATAACCAACGATCCCCTGCGCTAATTCTTGTTTGAATTACCGGTTCGCTACTACTAGATTCACCTAATGTTCCTAAGTTATATCTTACAATATAATCATTAAATAAAACAATTAAATTATTTCTTAATTTCGTCATTAATCTTGTAATATCAATTTCATCTAATATTCCTAAATAACCATAATAAGCTTGTAAAGCACCATTCAAACCTTCTAATTTAAATTTAGGATAAAAAACAACAGCAATAAGATAAAGTAAAGGAATTTCTCTAAAATAATTCAACCATTTTACCTTCATAACAGTAATGGCTTATAACAAAACAATATCATTAGGATCGCTACTGTCAACATGCTCATCGAGAGTGCCAACAATATTTAAACTCTCAAGAAGAAATAAATGTGTTGTAGGATAATAAACACCGCTAAAAACTAAAGTAGCATCATTAAAAACTCTTAAAATATCTAAAAAAATTTCACGAATATCCCACTGACTAGGATAAAGTGTGACATTTTGAACATGTTGAGAAAAAAAACTACATAATGCATCTTTGTATTGAAATGCTTGACATAAAAGAAAATAAGTTGAATTCCAACGTGTTGGAACATCTCTTGAAAATTTAATCGATTTAATACCATTTATTTTACAAAACTTCGTCCATTCTCTCCTAACTTGAGAATATGACCAAATACAGTTAAGTGCCGTTTTAATTGGATCAAGGAAAGGTGATAATAATTTTAGACCGTCTTGCACACATAAGTTAAGGACATGACATGTACAACGAATATGAAAAAACCGACCCCCAAAATTTGGTTGACATATTTCTTTTAAATCATTGATGGATGCAGTATTTGCAGATGCATTATCAAATCCAATTGTTAAAATTTTTTCTACTAACCATATTCATCAAAATTACCTTCATCATTCTATAAATATTATGTGCAGTATGTTGGTCATCAAAAACTCTAAATGCAATAAGTCGTTTTTGCATGGTAATGATGCATCAATCCAATGACAAGTCACACCCATGTATGAGTGTGTTTGCCAATGATCACTCCAAATATCAGAACATATAGAAATACGACCTTTCGTCTCTTTAAATATTTCATTTAAAATAATTTTACCATCTTTGTATAATTTAAAAATATGACGTTTTGTTGTGTTTCGAGTCATTCTACATGCATCAGGATTTAAAGCATTATGCACGTAATTAGTAAAATGAAGTTTTTCATCAAAACTTAAAGAAAGATGTGCCATACAAGTTAATTTCGGCAAATTCTTCTCTATTTTTTTGCACCAGAATATTTAAATAAATCTACAGCACTCGTACATCTACTAGATGATGCGTACCTGGCCATTTGAGTTTGCGTCGTATCAATGCCAAATTCAACCGGATGATGTTTTTCCATGTGCTTGATCATATTGCCGTATCCACCAGAAAATTTATAGATAACCCCATAATAGTTGCAAATTGCTCGTTGTGAATCATCTTTTAGGCGTTCCAAATTAAAATGAATTTTGAAAATATCCGAGGACCGAGCCTTAACTTCTCTTCTCCGTGATTGTGCACTAACACTAGGGCCGCTCTCTTGGGTTGGCATATTTGACATTATGTTCTCAGATGAGCTTGCCATTTTTCGTTTGAGAAATTAGGAAGAAAAATAAGAAAATTGAATAATTGTTAATATTTTAACAAATTAACAACTAATTGAATTGAGATTCAGAATAAGAGAATTGTATGAATTGAGATTGAGAATAAGAGAATTGTAGGAAATGAGAGAGTTGAGAATTTGGTGTGTTGAAATAATGAAAAATGAATCATATTTATAGATTTTTAGAATTTTTTTTTTACCAAAAATGCCCATAAATATAACCGTTTTATTACCGTTATTAGGGATATATTAGTAATTTATATTTTAATTTATAAATTTTTTAATAATTTTTTTTTTACTTATTGGGGCAGGGAGCCGTTGGCTCCTTGCCCCCCAACGGCTAGTAGCCATTGGGGTAGGGTTCCTGTTGGAACCGTTGAACCGGTGGAACCGTAAGGTTCCACCGGTTCCGACCGGTTCGAGTTGGGGACGAACCCCAACCGAATCGGTCGCCAACGGTTCCGGTTGGAACGGAATCTTCCGGTTCCAACCGGTTCGGTTACGGTTCGGAACCGGAACCGTTGCCGGGTCTAAGTATTAGAGTATTAGTCAGAGGCTTGGGGTGACAGTGGGATCTGTCACCTTCTAGTAGCATTTTCGTATTGGGGATATCACAGAAAAAAAAAAGAAAAGAAATAATTTTATGAAATAAAATAAGAGTATTTTAGGCAATTGAAATTTTTTTTTTATGAACATCTACTTTTAAAAGTCTTAAATTTGAACTTTTTCTAGTAAAGAGAAAATATATTTTTCAATCTCTAAAGACTTAAATTTTAGTCCTTTAAAGTCAAAAAGTACATACAAATGATGTAATTAAATTAAATTAAAATATGACTTATGTATGATTAAATTAAAATTATAGTAATAAATTCAAATAAATGTCAAATATGTAACGTGTTGTGTGATTAAGATATTCTCTGATACTATTATGTTGAGGTGGATGTGAAACCACTAGGATTAGCTCGGTGCCCCGCTAAGCGGAAATGAGTCTAACCCATGAATATTGAGTATGAGTGTATTTTTTTTAATAATAATATGAAATACTATATTTCATTACGAGTGCATTGAAAAAAATCGGGGACAAATCAGAGTCCAGAAACTCAAAATCGGGAGAAAAAAAATTCAGCACTCTCACGCTTGCTACAGTAGTTCACATGTGGACAAGTTTTTTTTTTCATTTTTTTCTTAGCATGCAAATGGTATAAGCTTTCTGTAAATTTTTCAAAGAGCTGATACTTGTGGGTATATTACATAATACACTTCAATTCTTTCCAAAACAATTCCAAACACCCAAAATCTAAATTTTAACATCAAAGTCAACATCAACACATCAACATAGATGTATTATAAATACATAAATACATTACTTTGAATCAAAATACAAACCAAATAATATTCTCGCAAAGAAGTAATTCATGAATAATTTTATATCACTTAAAGGTGCTCAAGTGATTCTAAAATAGCAACCATAGCTTCAATCTTTCATCTAGAGTTCCAAACTCTAATTTTGAACATATTTGACCTAATTACAAGCATATTGTGTTAATGCTTTCAAAGCATCCATACAAAATCCGTTAACCTAATTTCAACTTCAATTTGTGTTATTATATACCCAATATATAATACACCACTATATTTTTCACTAATGATAACAACTCCCTAATGAAAAACATAGCTTTAGAGAAAATCAAACTTACCTAACAAGTTTGATTCCAAGATCCAATCTAATTATCCTTGTTGAAAATGTAGAGAACTTTCAAAGCTTTTCTCACAAATACTTTATTGAGGTTAATTTTTCTTATATTTTTTAAATAAAAAACTTGCTCAAGCTTGCCTTTTATAGTCAAGCTTATGAAATTTTTAATTAATAAAAGTTCTAATCAATTTTTATGTGGGTTTAATCCAATTTGTCCAAATATGCATTTTAGGTCTAACTAATCAACTTTGTCTACTACTTTGACTTAATCCAATTAAATCTATACAAAATTTAACTACTTGATTAGTTCATTGTGTACAATTTGATTTAATTCAATTAAATTAAGCCAAATACACATATTATTACATGTTATTACATATTTTATAATTATCAAAATATCCTCCAATGGTAGAGATATTTATGAAATTACAACAAAATCCTTGTGTGATTATTAATTTGGATTAATTCAATCAATCTCAATTGGTCAAATAAATAATTAATGTTATCCAATAACACTTAATTACTTTGATTTATAATTATAATATCAAATATTATCGGCTACCCGACCGCTCAACGAGTACCCTTCATATTGTTGGACTTTCTAAGTCCAGACATGTTCGTCATATAAGGCTAGTGTAGGCATTGCATTTTCGCATGTGAAACCCGATGAGGAGTCTTATTTGGAGACAACTACCTTTTGAGTCACGGATGCCGCGGGAAACGGATATCGGAAGGGGAAATTCAGAATAAGCGAGCTCACTGTCTTCGTTGGTGCTGCGTTCGTTACTTCGTTCGAACAGGAAAGAAGATTGCGGGCGTTTGTTCGTTGTAGCGTTCGAGGGAGCGTTCGAACGGTGTCGGTAATTCTGGTTTTGCTGCTAGCCTGCACCCAGCCCATTTAGCTCCCCAAAGCCCATAAAACACATCCCAAATTAAATAATTAAATATTAAATTAAATATTAAACATTAAATAAAACATTTAAATCATTTACCAATTAAAATAAACAATTACCAACTTAAACTAAAATCATGCCTAAATTAAACAAAACATACTAAATCAAATATAATCATACCAAATTAAAATCAATCTTAACCAATTAAATCCAATCATATATTTGACTTCCTAATCTAATAAGATATTTACCAATATAAAATATTTGTATTCCTAAACCAACACAAATTAAATATTACAACTTCCTTAATTAAAATATTCTTGTCCCCCCTCAATCTTGTGTATGCCTTTCTCATCTCTCCTAATTTGGAAACAAGATCCCTTCCTTGTCAACCCTAGCCATTCTCTATATAAACAACCCCTAACCAAGGCCATTCCTCTCCTTCACACAACACATTCACACCCAAGCTCTCTCGAGATTTCTCTAAACTCTCTCCACACATCCAAAAACAATCCAAGAGAGAAAACACTTATACACACACAAAAGAAAACAAAGAAACCACCACAAGCCACCACCCTCCATAGCCGAAACAGCCCCTACAGCAGCCTTCCACCACCGAAA